>JBBPMR010000915.1:0-13405 GCA_038090415.1 Rossbeevera mucosa | reverse complement strand
CAAGTCACAGAATCGGTTACAACGCCTACCAGGCGTGTCATGCTATGCGGTTCAGCATAGTCGCTTGCATCGATGCGCAGCAGTGACCCGGCTTGTCGGAGAGCAATACTACCAAGCTGTCATACGAGTGACGGTTGTTGTTAGGTTCTCAGTTCGCATATAACGAAAGAGGATAATCGCACACCTCCTTCACTAATAGCGTTTTCCCGGATCCCGATGGACCAGCAAACAAAAAGGAGGCGATGGGCTTGCATGGATTTTTGAGTCCTACCCATAAGCACTGTATTGCGCTCGCTACAACCTGAACAGCCTCCTCCTGACCAATGACCTTGCGCAAACATTATCACAGTGACTTGTCAAGAAACGAATATCTTACATACCACGTTGTTCAGCCTTTCTGCAAGATTTAGGATATCTGACGGATCGGTGGGTGTCACATTCGCGACGATCGGTCCACCATCACGGGCTGTATCCTTTATGGCAGGGGGGATGAATGTGTAATACGAGGCGACCTTCGAAACCATCTGCGGAGAAACTGCATCGAGTTTGCGTTCGTCACCAACCTCTTCTGCGCTTAGTGTGCCAGATCTAGCCATCTCTAATTTATCTTCCAAGTCTTCTATTTCAGCGTAAAGTTTATCGACCATGGCGAGGGCAATCTCCCTGTCTTGAACGCTTTTAAATTCACTTTTATTGGTATATGAGTGAGGTCGTCAGAGATGGAATTCAAAGTAATACATACCCCTTGATAAATCGAGCATTCTCCTTCTCTAGTTTCTTGCGGGTCTCCTTCAACTTCCGCTCCAAATGTCGAGTGATTTTCCCTGACGAACGCCAGCGCTCGATTCTGTCATTCAGCACTTGCAATTTTTGCTCAGCTGCCATAAATCTTTTGTCACACCCTTCGTCAATGTCTCGCTGTATATACGGTCAATAACCAATGAAGGATTAATGTAAGCTGGACCCCATACCCTGAGTGAACGAATGTCCATCTCCAATACGACCCGCATCCTCTGAAGCTTCCATACTGTCTCAGAATCGGCGTTGCGCGCGAGTGCAGCAGAAGCGCATGCCTCATCAATCAGATCTATCGCAGAATCTGGAAGCCTAGAGTTCACATATATATATATATATAAGCAGATTAGAAATGGTGATCAGTTGGCAACACTACCTTTTATGTGCAAAGTATCGGGTGGCAATGTTGGTAGCCGATACAAGGGCCCTATCTTCAATTTGAACCCTATGATAACCTTCAAGAACAGGTTTCATCCCTCGTAAAATTTCCATGGTTTGTTGCGGAGTGGACTCGCAGACATGGATCTTTTACGGCGAACGTTATATGTATGACCCAGACACGAATATAGATCACCGCAACGTACCGGAGAAAACTGACGGGCGAGTGCTTCATCCTTTTCTATGTATACTCGAAAATCTTCAAATGTAGAGCACCCGACGACGCGTACTTTGCCTTTCATCAGAAAAGGCTTCATAATAGTAGCAGCATCCCTTTAAGACGTTGAATAAATATATGGATGCAATGTTTTGTATTTTAGTATCGTGCTCACAATCCAGTTCCATCGCCACGATAACCTCCTATGGCAATTTGGCTGAGATTGTCCATGAAGAGGATAGCCCTTACGCCCCTTTCCTCGTGTTCCACAACCTCTAGAAAAGTATCAGTATATGCGCTCGGCGAACCGAAACAATGCTCACCATCCAAAATCATCTTGACGATCTGTTTTTTGTGAGCAATGCGACACAGTCAATCAAGCGGCCTCACCTGTTCATATGCCGACTTGCACGCTGTGCTGGCAAGGATTGAAGCCAGATTCAAATTGAACACCCGGGCAACAATAGCTTCTGGTACACCTACACTGGGCTCCCCACCTACTCACGGAGGAGATCAACAGCCTGGTAACTGTGTCTAATACTCGTCAACAAACCATCGACCTTTAGGTTGCCCTCGATAAGTCGCTGTGCAAGTCCTTCAGCAATAGCAGTCTTCCCGACGCCTGGATCCCCTTTGATCTAGTTTGAGCTACGCCAATATTCGCATACAATCTTCGATATACATGAACGTACCAAGGAGTACGACATTGTTCTTCTTGCTACGGGTACAGCCTGAGCATCAAGTATGCACTATATTAAAGAAAGGAAGACATACAATCTAGAAAGCACATTTATCAGACGACGCAGTTCTGCATTCTGCAAAGAGTGTTATATCGCAAAAGGCAATATTCAATAATGTCACATACCCTGCAGATTAGAGGATAGGTTGGCTGCCTTTCCTCCGTCTTCTTTTTAACCTCTTCTGTGAGATCGTCTGCCCATCTAGGAAGACATCAATGGTAGCTGAAATAATAAAGTTAGACATACTCACTTATTTAACTCTGGAAACAGCGGTGGCTTGTCATGACGGAGGATGGTCATGTTTCGCAGATCTTGCACAATACGGGGAAGCCTTTCGGCATTTTTCTTCAAGTATTTCTTGAGGATGGCTTCGAGATCTGCGCATTCTTCAAGGAGCGCAAGGAGAACGTGTTGTGGAGCGACAAAAGCGCTGGACTAATCAAGCATGTATGTTGTCAATACTTTGATCACGATGAAGGAGTCTGGACCTAACATGCTCGCTAGAGATCTCCCTCGCTCGAGAAAAGATATCCTTAGTGGTTACATCTGCTCGAGATTCGATATCCTGATCGCAGTAAAATGATTTTTAGTTTTGGTCACCAAGGTACAATACACGACCAAGACTCACAGGACCCTCCGGGACTGGGTTCGCTTCGAGCCTTCCTTTGTCCACTTGGTCCCACATCGCTTGGCCAATAATCTGTGGTAGATGTCGTGCATCTCCTTTAACCTTCTTGCGGACAATATTCAAATACGTAGCGATATCGTTACCCTCGATGCTAGCTGCCCGGGAGATGGCAGTCCAAAAGAGCGGCAGCTCGAGAGATTTTGGAAGTTCCGGTTTAGAATTGTGCAATCTCGAGTCTCCAGTGCTGTGGATCCGACCGAAAACGAGCAGAAGGGAAATGTGGAGGGGCTTTACCAACATAGAAGCATCGCGTGCAAGTATTTCACAGTCCATCCATAAACGATCCATTTCTTCATCGAAACCTAGCTTGGGTGGAGAGGACACACTCGAAGCTTCTTGCGAGCTAATATTCGAAACAATGGAAGACGTTTCTGACCCAGGCATTCTGCTAGAAGAGGTCGACGATACAACTTGAAGGCAAGGAGAAGGCGTCTATGCAGTTAGCAAGGCTCAAGTAACCGACATATCCTTGCTGTATACTAAATGAAATATCAAACATGCAGGAGGCACGAAAAAATCTTATGCAATGACGTCAGTACAGCACGTTGAAACCTGGCTTCGTCCGCAAGGGAAATTGCAATCGTAGATTCATATCAACATGCTGTGTGCCATATTACTTTGAATCGATCAAACCGCCCCGTGTCATAATGCAGTGGCATTTTGCCCTGAATAGTAAGGAGCGCTGAAATGGAATATACACGTGCCAAACAGGCTGTTCTACACGGTACTCGATAATAGCAGAATCACGATCTTCGTTCAGTAAGTTCAAGGCTGAGCGGTTACTGGCAAAGGCACTTCCGGCCCCTGCGACTTCCCTTCCTGTGGCAGGTGGCAACATCAACAGCGTTGAAAGTTCGGCCATGAATATCGACAACTGTGTATATGCTGTATACTTGGAGCTGAGTTTAATTAGTCGGAGTCAAATATAAGCGAGTCTCCGTTTTTTGGATAAGACTGTGCAGGGGTTTCTTCGATCATAGGTGATTGAGGCGTTGGAGTACATAACCTAGCTCGAAGCAAGGGCCACGATAACAAAAAACCGACTCGTAAACCTAACATAAGCTTCAACGATCGCAGGTTTCAATGCACGTCTTCGTCACTGGCAGCCATTCGTAGGAGCGACAGGACGCGCTGGTGTGTTTCATCACGCCTGCTCTGCTCCCTCTCTCGAAGCTCTATTTCTACTCTCTCCCTCGTCGCTTTGCTGGCTTCGTCTTGCCCCTGTCTCATTTTATTGCGTTCTCTAGATTCATTTTCTTCAATGTCCGCTCTAGCCTCTTGTCTCGACATGAATCGTTTTTGTAGTGCCAGTGCTCTAAAAGCACCTGCACGTCGTGCATCCTTCCCATCTCTACTGGGCAACTCTGGTATTGCATCCTGTACCCTCTCTATAAATGTGAAACAAAACCAGTAGCACTGGCGCCGAAAGAGAGCGTAATACCACGAGTGATGTTCGATGCGTACAAAAATGTCGCATGCAGAAGGGAATGAGAGTCGACTTGGAAGTCGGATAGGGCCCAGAGTGCGGAGGTGATCAAATTCATGTTCTGCGAAACTCTCCGGAACACGAGTGAATGTATCATTGGTAGCTGAAAACAAGATGCCTGAAAATTGAAAGGAGGGCAAATCATCGTCCATTGGACTATCATCCGTATCACGTCTTGGCAGCCGTTGTTCCGGCGCTGAGGACCTTCGTTGAGGAGGATTTTTTTGTCTCGACGGCCTTCGTTCTGCTCGCAATCGGAAGATGCCGTGGGTACCATCTGAGTGGAACACGTCAAGTATAAGAAATTCGTGCCCTGTTCATTTATTTTGTTTCTGCTCTGTCCAAGTCCTAAATAATGATCGTCCTGCTTACCCACACTGGTTCTTTCTTTGAAGTGATGAATGTTGATAATGATGTATTTCTCGTACTTTTCTCGCGAAGCTAGGATTTCATTGCAAAAGGCTAGCACAGGGATCGGTGTATAGTAACTGCTGGAATTTGGGTCCAGATTCAGCAGCATACTAGCCATGATTTCGCAAAAATGATGGATGATGGTGGCGGACTGAGCGTGAGGGCTGCAGGAAGTAGAGGATTATATATTATATTATATCTCGGTGACGGTCAGCTTGGAACTGCAAGTTCGTTCTCCGCAATTCATGGTATGTACTAGTCCAGCCTCCATTCCATAGAAGATTGAAATGGTAAGAAACATGAACCAACAAGCAAGTCGCGGCTTATCCAATGACTGTAGTCCTGCCTCATTCACTGGTTATCTCCGGATCATCTGATGGGCTATTCATCAGGTTTACATAACTGGCGAGCGCCTACTATACACGCACCCTCAGACACTCCACCATTCCCGGAACATGAGGCTAAGAGCGATCGACACCGTGACCACGTCCTGTGGTCCGATTTATATATAGGTGCGATGCACTCAGACTCGTCAGACTCTGCGCCATAGTTTGCCTTATTCCTTTGGATCCTGTCAGACAATGTCAAACCCACATGCTAGTACTCGCACATTCACCAATCTGGCTCTCGAAGTGGTGAAGAGCTCTAACCAGCTTGCCATTAAGCTTCGTTCCCATGAAGGTCGGTTACATTGCTGCATTTGACGGTTATTTCTAAATTGTGTGGCTGTAGTCATGCCTGAGCACATGATGCTTGTGCTCCTTTGTGGCACCTCCTTTGACGTCGATACATTGGATAATGGCAGCTTTTTGCCGCCGGAACCTTCTTACTTATGGGCCGCCCTTAGCGAAGAACACATTAACCCCGTAAGATCCACGCAAAAATTTAATCCAAACCTAAATGTCCCGATAAAACTAGCTTGATGTTGCGATAGCGATCAAAAGAAAATTTGTCGAACAGCCACAGGCCGCGCAACCACCTGCAACAGCAAACGGCATCGCGCACTCTGATAAAGTTCAGAAGCAGAAGGTTAGTTGTTTACAACGTTCATCATCTAGTCAGCTAACTGCTGCTTTCAGAAAGGATTATTTGGAAATCGGCTAAAATATAACGGTTCACAAGACGTCCTGCCGGTGACGCAAGTCCCGAAAAAGAATGGCACACTCAAACCCGAAACGAGCAAGGATCTGGTGAAAGTCTTACAAGAGGCCGACACGTTGGTCCAAGACATGGTGAGGGCTACCTCGTATAGCTGGGTACATTTAATTCACTGACGCGATGGAACAGCAAGATAGGCTCATTAGTCCATACCACTTGAGTATTGCAGTTGTTACTGTTCCAGGAATCTCCGTGATCCTTCAGGAGAACGGAATTTCAGCAGATGATGTGGCTAACTCGTTAAAAGAGTCAAAGGGACAGAACAGAATCGTCAGTGTGCATGATGATGGCTACAAGTATCTCTCTACGTAAGTGTTAGTTTCCTAGAGATCAACCATTTGCGTTAATTCCTATGTTGAACACCACGACATAGATTTGCAGTTGACATGCTGGAGTTGGCTCGGCGGAATAAATTAGATGAGACCATTGGCAGGGTCAGTCGCAGTATGCACCATCTTTGTACCAGGCTCACGCTCGCTGGGGCGCTTGAATCGTCACAGGACGAAGAAATTCGCCGCACCATTCAAATTCTTTGTCGCCGGTTAGTGTCATCGAGTAGATCCCGTACAGTATTCCTGACTGAGTTCGTCATATAGAACGAAGAATTCAGTCGTCCTATTAGGTCGGTTTTCGAATTGTCCATATTGATATTTCGAAATTAAAGGAAATGTCAGGCGAGTCCGGTGTCGGAAAAACAGCGGTGGCTGAGGGTCTTGCTCAGAGGATGGCCGCTGGTCAAGTTCCTCAGAACTTGAAAGGTGTACTCTATAACCTAGATTTGGGCGCACTCTTCGCAGGTGCAGGAAAAGGTGAATACGAAGAGGTAAGAGGCGTCAAAACTCGAAATTCTGATATTCTTTCAAGCTGATATTTTTCCTACTAATCATTTCAGCGTGTCAAAGGTGTCATAGATGGTAATACAAATATATCTATTATGTTCGATTTCTGCGAGCATATTTGTGCTAAACTCGCAATTCTGATTTGAAGATGTTAAACGAAGCCAGGAGACACAATCTCCGGCCATTCTTTTCATTGACGAGCTCCATCTTATATCCGTGGGAAAGGGAACGGGTAATCAATCTGGAATGTACGACTTTTGGGGTGGGATTTAGTAGTTGTGTCCGTGACTTACTTCAGCGTACAGGGATGCCGCGAACCTATTGAAGCCTGAACTCGCTCGTGGTCAGTTCCGTTGTATAGGAGCGACTACGTTGGCAGAGTATCGGGAACACATTGAGAAAGATGGTGCACTTACTCGGCGATTTGCTCAGGTAAGTTGGATTTTTTGCCCATGCGTACTGTTTGGTTCAACAACGACTCGATAGGTCATTGTTAGCGAGCCGACTGTAGACCAAGCTAAAACTATCCTCCGTGGTTCCCGGGAGCGATACGAAAGCCATCATAACGTGTGGATTATGGACCAGGCGATTGTTTCTGCAGTGGATCTTGCTCATAGATATCTGACCGCGCGACGGTATGTTTTTGTATTTCTACTTGTACCGAAGCACTGCTTACTGCGCCGCAGATTACCGGACTCTGCTTTCGACCTTATAGACGAGGCATGTGCTTCCGCAAGGGTTCAACAAGATTTGAAACCAGAAAGCATCGAGGAGCTAGAACAGGCAGTGAAGCAACAGAAAACATACATTTTGGCCCTCCAGGTATTTCTTCATGATATTGACTAGGAATCTTGAGAAAATCGATGTTCTTTAATAGCGTGATAGCCAAGACCCAAATGCCGTTCTTGATGCCAAAAAAACACAAGATGAATTAGAAGCCAAGGTAGTGTCTCTAAAAGAGCAGCAGGAGGCGGTTGCGGACTGGTGGAGACGGATTGGTATCCTCCGACAGGAAATCAAAAATAAATTAGATGCGATTGCCTCGGAAAGGAGGTTTGTGCCCTTTATATGTGTAATGGCTAGTACTTACATCAACTTCTTTAGCAAGCCTAGGATAGACACGAAGGAGATTGATCGGTTGGAGGGTGAGCTTAAGAACAACCGAAAACGACTGCAAGATACAGAACAGAAGGGCCCAAATGTGAGGAAGCAGTCAGATGGTGTGACCTCAAGGGTCTCGAATCTCGTAACACATCCCCTGTTGGCCATAAAGAGGATCGTGTTGCCAGCAATCTCTCCAGACTTGATCACTCCTGACAGCATCGCTCTCGTTGTTGAAAAGATGACAAAAATTCCAGTTCGGCAGTTGTTGGATAACGACAAACAACGCCTCTTAAATCTCCAAAAGTCACTGGGAGAGAAGGTTTGTTATCCTGATGTTCGTGTCTCAAGGCTCATCAGCTCACATGTTACTGAAAAGGTTATTGGACAACCAGAGGCGATCGCGGCCGTGACGAGCGCCATCCAGATATCTCGCACTGGCTTGGGGAATGCCAATCGACCCACCGCCTGTTTGCTATTTACCGGGGCTTCTGGAACCGGGAAGACGCTCCTGGCGAAGGCCGTGAGTTGACCAGCTCTCTCTCGGTATAAACCTTACAATCCATAGCTCGCCGAGGAACTATTTGGACAATCCTCTGCAATGATCCGAATCGATGGAAGCGAATACTCTGAAAGTCACTCTGTTTCTCGATTGGCGAGTTCATGCTGGAGCCTCTGCTATCCTATGTTTGTTCAAACGTCTCCAGATTGGCGCACCTCCAGGATATGTTGGATTTAGTGAGGGCGGACAACTCACAGAATACGTTCGACGATCGCCATACTGCATCGTCTTGCTGGACGAGTAAGTTTTGTTGGACGATCCTGAATATGCCTAGCTGACGGTCACAATTCCAAAAGAATCGAGAAGACATGCTCCGCCTTCTGGACGCTGTTTTTGCAAGTTATGGATGATGGACGTCTAACTGATGGGCAAGGCAGGCTGGTGGATTTTCGGTAGGTTTACAGTCAAGTCGTCGTGGTCTGACTTGATACTGACAGAAACGTAGCAACACAGTTATCATCATGACATCGAACGTTGGCGCCAATTTGAGCAAGGGCGAGGGCAGACCCTCCAAGGACGCTGTGTTGAAAGCTTTCAAAGACAAACAGTTTCCTCTCGAGTTCCTCAACCGAATTGACGAGGTGGTAATGTTCGTAAGTACCACGAATCAATGCAGTAGTCTGACAGTTACTTAATATGTTTTAGCGCTCTATGTCGCAGCAGATGACGGAAAGGATTTTAACTAAACATCTGGGCGACCTGAAGCAACGTGATGGTCTCAAAGATATGACCCTCGACTTGGACAACAGAGCGAAAAAATGGCTTATCTCTCGCGGCATTTCACCCGACTACGGTGCCCGCCTCCTCACGAGAGTTATCCAGACGGAGTTATTAAATCCTCTTGCACGTGCCATCCTGGAGGCGAAGGTGAAATCTGACGGGGTTGTCCTGGTTCGCGTTAATGACAACGATAACGGCTTGGTCATCATGCCCAGCACTAGTATATGACACACTCCACTTGTTACAGATACTGTACAATTGGCTTCTATTTATGTCTCTTTTCAGTGTTATTTCCCCCGTACATGTCCTTCTGTGTGATCCATACATAGTCACATTCGACAACAATTTTATACCATTGGAAATATTCATCGCACCGCTTGGGATAGATACTAATTTATGGTACTGATTGGTCCTTAAGGTGGACGAGCCAAAACTATTCGACATAAGTTGTCTACTAGTGTCGATCACTATGCCACCACTAGCAGAGGAAGCGAAGAATGATTCTTTTGCTAACGTTGGGTGCTCCGCGTCTTGAAGAAGAGCCTTTCCAGTAAGCCACCAAGGCGAGTTGGACGAATTCGAATTTGGTTGAAGTAAACAAAGGGCTGTTCTGTGTTACAATATGTGAACTGAGAAGGGATATTTAATCAAAGCTCCCCGTACCGGCTGGGATGCTGACGACATCTCTGCGACAGACTGGACATTTGTCCCGGGAAGATTCTTCCGATCCTCTTTCTGGGAGAAGCCATTGATCGATGCAATCTCTCTGTATAAAATATCGGGTTCAGACTAGAACAGGGTACTTGCACTACTACGCTGCCTTACATGAAATATATGGGTGCATGGGAGCTGTTTCAGAAGTGCAGGTGCGGGATGTTTGTGTGACGACCTTTGGATTTGAGGCGGCTCAAAGTCCACTGCACAGATTTCGCAACATGCGTTATGCGGCTCGATGTATACATCGTTTGAAGATGACTCTTTGCGCAAGCGAAATTGCTCTGCTTCGGCAGCGGGGATATACCGCACAAGGGGGAAGGAAGCGACTCGCTTGGAACGATGCGACATCTCAGCAACTAATGGTAGGTTTCTGTATCAGTTTCCGTCTGCCAAAAAAGAGTGTTTGTGAGTCTTACATTTATCGATGACTTGCTTCATTGATAAACAATGTTTAAATACGTACAGCCTAGACCCACACGCCCCAGACAAAACACGAAGAACACCGGAAGGCGGTAATCTTCCTGTGAGATGATGTAACTAATAAATGACCCCTTGTCAGAATGGGCTTAAGCGCCAACACCAACACCCCTTCTTACACTCACCCTTCCATCTGATTTGGTCCACCACGCCGATACCATGCGGTGATCCGAAGGTGACCCAAATGCATTCTAAATTCATTTAACAGACACAGGTGGTGTTTTTAATAATGATTGATCAGGTCGTTCCACACAAGAAACCCTTACGCCAGTGCGAACACTGGAAACACAGGAAACTCGTTGCACCAACGTTGCCCGGAGGTATTTGCTTATGTAACAACGTAATCGTACGCTCATGCCAGTGCCAGTGATGGATCATTGTGTTCTCAGCAGACATCAAGTATCCCAAGGCTGACCTTAACTATAATATCGAACTTTACCCATCTTTCCGCCTAATTTTCTCCACGTAGAAGAGCCTCATGGACTCGCCAACTTGAAGAAGTTATGAAAGCGCCTGCCAAATTGTTGACGCCCGCGTCGGCCATTCAAAATTCTACCAGTGCCTCGCTGAACATGCCGTCGCAGGGCAGGGCATCCCAAGCACGCATCTGACAACCTCCGATCGACACTGGATTTCAAGCTGTCAAATGCAGTTCTGACGCTTCAAGTTCCGGAATGAAGTTATGAAACGTGGTGGCTCACTGAGCCCAGCCTCAATCCAATTAACAAAGCGTGACGCAAGATACAAAGCATGTGGGTCTTTCTAGAACGAGAGCCAGATCCGTCGCAGAAGTCTTGTTTTCTATTTCTTCCCTTGTTGAACGTAGTGCTGGATCATTTGAGTACCTGCCTCATCCTCTCATGCAACTTTTTGTAAATAGCTTTTTTGGTCCTACCCTCACTATCGAGTCTTCCTTAGAGGACACCGCTCATACTCTCAAGCGTAGAATCCTAGAGACCGTCAGGTGAGTTTCCCGGCCCTCACTAACCCGCAACTGCTAACTTACCTTGCCATTCGATTCCCTCGACAAGCTCGCATTACCTAAGTACTGAAGATGTCAGGCTGAAGTTTCAAAGTCATGATCTGTCTGACTCTTCAAGTTTGTCGAGCGAAGGCGTCACTGACGACTGCACCCTTGACACCAGTATGCTCGAAACTAATTTTTATTGTCGAACATTTCGTTAAGCATTTTATACTTCAGGTCTTTGTCTGAGGGGTGGAATGCCGCCTCAAGTCTGCCCCCTTCCTTGTCCCTCGGGCTCGGGCGGTGGCAACGGCCCTGTCCCGCAGAAGGAAGACGAAGTATCGCTACTCAAGGTGCTGCACCAGGGAGAGATTATGTTAACCGTTCGCACGACACAAGATCATAAGATGGAGTTCTACGTATTACCGCATAGCACAGTGCTCAGTCTCAAAGTGAAGATTGCGAGCGCCTTGAACCTGGATGTCGAACATCAGCGTCTGTTATTTTCTGGGAAGATGCTGCAAGATGATATCTCCCTAGAAGATTATGATATCACACATGGGATGACCGTTCAGCTAGGTATGAAACTATCCCTGCCCCCCCTCTGGAGACCATGCTCATACTGTTACGCCCGGTACCATCTTCAGCACTTCCAGCCGGTTTCGCTGCCTCCTCCAAGCCAAAGGCTGTCCGGAAGCGAGTTGATAATTCCGAGGTACAGATCTTTGTCAAGAACCTCAACGGAAAGACGATGGCACTCATGGTGTCACCATCTGACACGGTCGAGAGCCTCATGGCAAAAGTTGAGGAGAGGACACAGATACCTCCTGATCAGCAGCGGATTCTACATGCCGGAAAGCAGCTTACCCCGGGTAAGATCTTAGCAGACTTCGATATTCAAAGGGAGAGCACACTGCACCTTGGTAAGTGGACGGTATCATCCACTTTACAACCTTTTTAAAACATTGGTGATTCAGTGCTTCGTTTGCGGGGAGGATTTAGGGGGGCACTTTTACTTTGCGAATACCACTAAAGCCTATCGATGATACGGAGAGGATTTGATAAAACTCATACTTTCACATGCTGTATATATCTGATTCCTGTGTTCTATCGGATTCCTCTATCGAAGCGGCCGAATAACAACTTTGGCATGTTCATACAGCGTCGAACTACTTACCATGCAGTGAGCGTAACTTCTTCTGCCAATCTGTCATTTTTATAAGATCCATCTTCACGGTGGCACAATAAGGTCGAAGCAAACCGGGCCTGTGGCAGTTACCAATTTATGTAACTACATATCAGTGTGTGGGTTTATTAGATTACTCAAGCAACAGCGTATTCTAGGAAAGTATGTTCCTGGAGTTTTCCGTTGTCAACAAAATCGGTATGGCGAACTTTATTCGTAAAATCATTTGCAAAGTAATCAAAGACTCGGACCACGAATACCACCACCACGGCTAATCCGATGCAGACCAAAGCAAGACCGCCAGCTGGTGACGGTGCAATGTTAACCTGCAGCCCCGCATCACCAGTTGCATCCGGGAATCGCAACACGAAAAGTGACACATTAAGAAGGCATATCGCGACACAGACAGCGGTAAATGAGCCAGCAATGAAGACGTTGAGTAGCGTCACCCAAACCTATGGGGCCCGGGTGCCAAACAGGGCGTCCTTTGGTCGGAGAGAGGCCCATTCCAATAGAGCTAGTGCCACAGTAGGCACGACGAACCCGCAGCTGAACAATGCAAATGCATAACACATGAGCCCTATATTACCTCTCGTCGAGCTGCAGAAAGAGGGAAATTATTAGGGCTCTACAGGAGATTGGTGTATACAGTACCTGAATATTGAACCATAAGTCAAGGTTGCCCCAATGAATGCAACTTGCGCGACCGATACCACAATGTGCTCATGTGATTTGGAGGTTTTCTGGTGTGAAAATGAGGATGGACACAAAGGAAAATATATGAAAGTAAGCACCTGAGGCTGCCTAGTCAGCAATACCATAATATCAATATCCCGTTTGATCGAAGACGGCTTGAGTGCGGGAATGGAACAATATCTCCTTTCTGCTGAAGCATTTTGAGCTGCATATTGTAAGTTGCATATCAGAATGGCTCACCGTGTAGAATTAGGGAACATATGTACATAC
>JBBPMR010000914.1:0-13408 GCA_038090415.1 Rossbeevera mucosa | reverse complement strand
GAGGGAGAGATCCGCTATTGGTGCAGGATAGGTGACGACAATTATGACCACTCGGTGGAATGTGCACACAAGAAACGCCACCACGAAGTAGAGATCGATATGTAGGCACACGCCGTTCCAGCAGCGTTGCGTTGCCTAGACATGAAGTTGGTCCATCGACGAGGCAAGCTGTGCGAAGACGGCGGAAGATGGGAGCTGTCTGTCCTTGCAGCAGTGCGGCCAGTGGGGAAATATGGCAACATGAGCGATAAGTCTGTATTCTTGTTTGAACTTGAATGCAATCAAATCAACCAGGTTGTGAAGTTCGTTTTACCTTCGTTTGGCTGCGGAGCGCTGGCGCTGGAGAGGCGCACTTCCCGATTGTCGTGTTCGTCATCAACCCACGGCAACGCAAATGAAGGATCTTGTCGAGGTCGCTTGTCAGTATGTTCACCTCCACGGCCAAGCCCCTTTCCAATAGCAGCAGAATTGCTGAGAGGAAGGAGGAAGAGAGAGAGACACGCGCCACGTAGCGTATAGCCATTGATGGTCCGCGGCCGAAACTGAGATCAGTGTAAAAGGGCCGGCGAGCACAGCAAACGGTACAGTTAGCTAACCCCGTTTCAGAATGTCCTGAACCCAACCCTTACCAAGGATTGCTCAAAGCGCTGAGCGATCAAAAAGTTCTAGTTCAGTTGCTCGACGACCCCGCTACCACGCCGCTGCCGCCGCTGATAAGCCCGCCCAAGGGTCCCATTTTTGATGGCCTGATATCGATATCTGTATATTTGAAAGTTGGAGATGACGGCTTGTACGCAATATTGAGCAATCATGAACTAAAGGTTCGACTCCCCGGTCTCGAACTGACTCTTGTTCTGCAAAAAAGTAGTGTCTCCGACTTGACAGGTGATATGCGAATCATGTTTGGATCCAAGGTCTCAGAGTCAGAAGAGCCGCCTTTGCTTTTATTTACCCTCCCCTTGATCGCGATCGTTGATCAATGTTGTAACCCGGAAAACTGTGAGGCTTCCGACCCGGTAACGGAAGAAAGAGCCCCCGACACCTACCGTAGGGCCTACCCTGGTCTCGTCCCGTCAAAGAACATTTCCAATGCCACATACTGCGGAGGTAAGGGACATCATCTCTCTGATGAGGTGGTTGCGATCTAGATTCAGTTATCGAAACGAACGGCCTTCGGTCCGCACATTGAAACTAACACAAACATTGATCACTGATCATGATCTCGTTTGATTTGGCAGCTTGTCCACTTCGTATGTTGCGGAGCTTTCCACTTTTGACGATGCATTTGAACCCTGATCTTGCTTCATGGTCAATTCCCAATCACTAGTATAGATCCAACATTGGAGAGCAAGCATAACAAAAAGAACAAGTGTAGTCCGTGGCGATTCCATTCCCAGATTGCGTCTAGACAAGACAGACTCTGACACCGTTCTTCTTGGGGCTTCCATTCTCTCTTTGAATTCACACGTGTCGGACGTTCAAATCTCACTCGAATGGATCCCTGGCAGGCTGTCGAGTTGAACTTCCATGCTCAGAAACTTATCAGGGACTGTCTTTCAAACTCAATCTTCGTGACGACCAATGGATGTCTTGCACGATTGAAGGCTGAAGGCTGTGACAAAATCTACTGTCCACTCAATCAAACAGCTCAGACAGCCTCTCGGACTGCACGATGCAATTTAGATACCAATCTGTCCTAACTAACTTTAATTATAACTATAAGGATGTTTACATACGGTAATGGCCCAAGAGAACAATGCCATGGTCCTTGATAACAATAATGAGGACCAGTTATTGGCACTGAATCCGAGTCTCAACAACAAACAGGCCAGCCATAACAGAAGTATGTGGCAGCCTAGTCTACGTAGTTCATTCTAAACGTCTTCAATTTTCCAAAGTTGGTAAATTCCCGAATATTTCTGTTTCATCCAAAGGATATGAAGAAATTCGTTGAATGTCACAGAAATATTCACCAATCCTACCCTTCATCCACGATCCCGAAAAAGTGGTACGAGAGCATTTATTTTCCTATAGAAATAACGTGTAAAAGGATCAGGTAAGGCCTA
Source organism: Rossbeevera mucosa (assembly GCA_038090415.1). Lineage (NCBI taxonomy): Eukaryota > Fungi > Basidiomycota > Agaricomycetes > Boletales > Boletaceae > Rossbeevera > Rossbeevera mucosa. The sequence continues at coordinate 11,342 of JBBPMR010000914.1, read as the reverse complement.
CTAGCAGTAGGTACCACGCATGGTGTTTTGTTATCCTGCCCATGCGAAGCAGTGAAAAAGATCTTCCTGAACAAATCCCCGTTGATTTACTAGGCAAGGGGAGTCGGCACGGAACGGATGAGACTTGGGGAGGAGCCATAATATGAGAACTATTAGTGGTAAAAGATAGAGAGGGGACGAATAAAAGTAGAGTGCGAGAACTACTAGATCTATGCCGCGGATCGGATATGAATCACTGTACTCGGTTATAAGTATTGTGTACGGAAAAAAACAAAAAAAGTAAAACGATGGCCATTTAGCTGCCCTTATGGCGGGTCCGCGGATCGATCCACACTGCAAGGATGTAAGTTTCAATGCAGATGTTGACCTACCAGTGACCATGTCCGAACAATTTGCTGAGGTGTCAAGGCTCGAGTGGCTAGCCATCCCATGCGGGTCGCCATCCCGGAAGGTGAGACCGGAAGTCCAGTGACTTGCTGCCGCAGGCTTGCCGCATGTACACTGCGTTCGATTTTCTTGAAGAAGATTTCCGAGTCGCCGGTCAAAGTGAGAAATGTTCCCTACGGCCTTGCCAGACGGAGTAATGCTTCTGAGTAGAACAGTCAGGTTGGAAATTGGAGCACGAATGGATTGGTTTCTCGCCTTCATTATGATAGTACTGAAGAGGACTGCCACATTTGGCATCCCACGTGAGGTGCTGGCTACCAGTGGGTGTAAGCCTTCGGGCCCCACCACTCTAACGTGTGCATATTCTCAAAGAGTATATCTACCATGGGCCTCCGGCTGCTGTACATCTGGCAAATTGTCGATGATGGTAATGCGGAGATGTTTTCATCTCTGTATGGGCTCCAGTGGTGCTTGCGTCATCGTCATAATGGCGGCGGCAGTCGGCGTAGGTCTGAGAATATCCGCAGTCATGTGTGGGCCTTACACACAATCAGTCAGGGGGCCCGATATTACCACTTTGAACTGCTTGGTTTCAAAGTGATTTATCTGCACCAAAGACTGGCACTTTTTGGCGGCCCGAAGTGTCTGAGAGAAGGTCCTGTCGGCCCGCATTTGAACAACAGGACTTCATGCTGTGATGTTCCTCCTGAGAACCAGAACGACGAGCTTTCATATGTAGGATGGCCCCCTCCTTTGTAATGAACGGCTCGGGAATTACGGCGAATTCCAGACTCCATCACCATTTGAGAATACGAGCTAGTATCCCAACCGTTCCGATGGTAGCCCATCTTAGATGGTTTGGTCATGGCCGCGATATTCAATGCTATGAAACGTACCAAGGCGCAGTAATACTAGATGGCTAACCACACATTACTGATCGTATGATGGTATAAGAAATTGCACGTTTTGCACGAACAGTGGTGCTCCTACGTAGGGTCCGCCCACGGACTAAGTCCGAGCCGCGGGGAGTCAAGTTTGAAAAAAAATAGTAGGCAGCTCACGATCAACGAAACGTTCCCAGACATAAGATCGAATGGCTTGCGGTCTACATGATGTATTGATACATAACCCCAGTTTTTGTGAAGATCTTGCTCTGACGCTGCAACGAAATATTGGCACGCCTAGAAGCTACGGGTATTTCCATTCATCTTTTTTGATCATTTCCCGGGGGGTTTCGGGTACCTTCGGGGTCAGAGGAAGCACAGTATCTTGGTTCGGCTTGTCTGGAGGATTAGCACTCCTCCGGGAAATTTTCGACAACTATCTGGGTGAGAACTGGCCAAATTGTGGGTGGCTTAGTGTATGGGTTTTATCCTGACACGTACTATATGCCATCGACGATTTCTTATGCGGGTGTGCTGTAGCCTAGGCCTAAGTTTCAGAACAGAATTCCTGAATACAAACATCCCTGTTTTTGCTACGCAGTCTTGAACAGAGACAGTTCTCAGACAACAGGGAGTTGATCATCAAGCGATATCAGGGTTCAAATGTACTGTCTTTGGAAATTCAACAATAGGTCCTTGGCTCCTGTAATCAATCTCAAGTGCGAATCAAATCGGCCCCTGAGGTCAAATGAGATCAGGGCAAGCAGGTGTCGATGAGCGTTTCAAGTGCGCTCTATGGGAACCAATAATGGTCATTTTGATATCTGTGCCCGGACTCGTAACATGTGTCAGAGTGTTTAAGTCCCTTATTTGCCTCCGGAGTATGAGACGCCGTAAACGTACTTTCTAGGATCTGAATGTGATCAGGAGCGAGAATGGACTCCGGTTAGCACTGTGCATAGGCGGCCTGTTCGCAAGTCGGAAACTGTCTGGGAAAAATGATATCGCCCGTTCTCGGGCAAATGTACCGGGTGATTACGGGAACGATTTGGTTTTGCGTTGGGGACAACTTCCCAGAATGGTCGGTTCGAGACCGGTAACCTCGTTGTGATCACTGTGCTTGGCATCGCGAGATGTGATCATCATCACCAGAAAGGAAAAGTTGGCGCACGCCGGAGGGGAATGAACGGCGGATCTGGTTCACTGTGTTTGTCTGGCCGTACTAATACTTGCGTGTGTCCGCCCTTCTTGAAGGTGAGGGTTTCAAAGAACCGCGGAAACTGGAATATGTACGCACTCACATTGTCTCAGCGAAAGCTTTCCGTTCAGCGGGGTTTCGGCAGTGGTGGTCGTGATTTTGGCTCGGATTTATCTGACGAGGCCGCCGACGGCTGCCTTGACGTTTCCTATGGCGTCGATGGGGTAAATATTGAACGTATCGGTAAATACGCGTGATCTTTTCCTGTGGCCTGAGTTACTTAACGTGTTCCCCGTTTATTGCACGGATGTGTGCGTCGCCGAGATCTGAGCTACATCGAGAGAGCGTGGGAACCTTAGTTGTCCATTCGTGAAGCGAATGCCTGCCCTCCTTTCCACCCAATATCCGCAACCGTAGACGAGCGTGTTGATTAGATCACCAATTGCAAGGATGAAACAAGTATGAGTCACGCGCCATAGACACTCCTTTTGACGCATGAGATCCCTCTTTCAACATGGAAGGCTAGGTGCTAGTATGTGAGTTCCCACAAGAGACCGACAAGTCCTCATGCCTCCCTACGAACTGTGTCGAAACGTCGACTGATGCTTTGACAATTTACGGGTGAGAACTTGGACGGATCTCGCTCTGGCAATCTGATTTTCACGCAGGTTTTGTACACACGCTTGATCTCATTGCACCTTATTTTTTCTATTCCTCATGCATGGGATGGCAAGGCCCACCAGGAACTGAAAGGAGAACGGAGGCGGAAGTTTGGTTTTTGTGCAGGTCTTGTGCACACACCTCAGCTCTCCACAACCGTTTGTTCGTCGTACGTACGTGTCATGACAAGGTCCTCCGTGTGTCATCACAGACTGAAAGAAGAACAGAAATGGCCTGACGGGTCTTTCGCATCTCGCCTCCGGAGCTACATTCTATGGATCTGTATGATTCGCTTACTGTAATCAATGCCAGCCCCCTGGACCGGACCGACATCGGCTTTCGGGTCCCGCATTCTCTCTCCTGCTATGATAGCACCCTCCGCAGTCGTCCGTATCGTGACGCTATAAACGTCCCTTTCTCGGTCACGAGGCTTGCGCAATGGCCACAGGCTCCGTGCGGTTCTGCATATCTATACTGCTCCCGTAGGGCGGGCGGGTCCAGAAATAACATGACATGCGAACGTCGTCGTTCTATAGAGAACTTCTGGCACGAACCATTCATGCCATTTTGGCGCACGTCAAGTTCTCTGCATAGCGCACTGCCGGCGAGCCCATTCCACGACCCTATCTCCGCGCTCGCTAGTATTTTTTCCCCGCCCTCCTGTGTGTAATCAACTTCGTGTGGAACGTGTCTTAACTAGGGGAGAAAATCGTGTTATGCCATATTATGAAGCGTACAAAATTGGAATTAAAAACACTCGTGACCGTGGCTTTGAGTTCTCGAGGCTTGTACCCATCCGGAGATCCTTGAGGAAAGGCTCAGAACCCTCGTAGACCATTCCCGGTGACTAGTGTTCATCTGGTATGGAACATTGCATTGGAAATATGGTGCAATGGGTCGGTCAACGATCGGGGAACTTTTTCTCGATGTCGGAGGCATACACAGGGTCCTTTCTCATACCTGTTCTGGCACGCGAACACAAAAGGGAGGCTCTGCGATGTTGCCTATGAATGCGTACGTCCAGTCATCTCATGTTGTCACCCAAATTGCACCAACCACTACAAACAATTTCATACACCATATCCTTTAGGTTCTCAAGGGGACGATGCAATTAACTTGTTGCCGTAGAAGTGGTGAAGACGAGCGTGAAACACCCTATCCGTAGTGCATGCAATCCTGGCGGCTGAGAACTTGGCAGGGCTATCCATGAGGGTGCCGCCCATCATCAAAAGGGGACTCCGCCGGTCTGCAGAGATGGTGCGTTATTTGGGGATGACGATTGTTGCCATAGTCGGCAGACCAACACTATGATGAGAAAGCCGCTAAGACGAAGAAGAGTGACTACTTAACAGCGACCAATGGGGGGTGGCAACAGCACAGATACACCAGTTTGGGTTCCGCAAGGAGCACAGGCTACATCCGCCGACCATATCCAAGCTCATTTTATTCTTAGTGACTGGCCCTTTTATGTTGAACTCCGAATGGTTAAGTGCAATTGAATTTGTAGGTACACCGAGAATGGGGTTTCTGCTTGATGCCACTGGAGTCTGGACCAGTTACGGCGAGCATAGTACACTGCTGTAGTTGTACTTACTCATGGACATACATAATTGCCGCCGTCGTTCACCCCTGGTACACAGCGACGCCCATTATACCCACACCAAGCCGCTCACCCCTAACTTCCAGATTCATCCTTCGACGCCAAGCTAGCATCGTAGTTACAGTAATATTGCAGCTTTTATTTGTATTACGTACGAGTGGAGTTGCGAGAACGTCGTTCCTGATCATGATCAATTTCTCTCACATCCGTCATCCGTCAGCATATGTAATCCTGTTTTTTCCTGTTGCAATAACTGCCAGGAGTGTCGTAACCTAGGAGCAACAGGAGTCAGGGAGTTCAGTGCTCGTACAACTCGACAGGAGTTCGGAATGACAGTCAAAACGACACATGGCAGGAAGTCGGCATCCTGCCGAAGTTCTAAAAGTCAACTTTGACTGCTTTCTAACCCTCGTCGATCATTTGAGATTGAACAACAGACTATATATCCAAAGCCGATGGGGGAGTCCGAATGCCAATATGATGATATATTATCGTGTTCGCTGACAGTCGTCGCGAACTTGTCGCCACGTTTCACGTCTTTCACTGGCAAACCAGTTTCAGTTGTTCCGCTTGATGGTTGGCATCGTGTTTGGCATTCGCTTGTTTTTTCCAAACATGGGGTCGGCCTTCTCACGACGAGTCCACCCTCTGTAATAGTCTTACCATTCTAAACTTGATTGAACGTGCGGTGATTGTTGAGCTGTCGTACGATCCGCCGGCTAAAGTATACCCAGTCGGACAGACTGCCAATATGATCACCTACCTAAGTCCCTTACACTCCTGGAAGAAGACGTCATCCGATTTGCATTACATACTTTGTGAATGTTTGCGACGTCTTTATGAGGACATGCCAAATGCATGCATGGAGAGTATGTCACTCTTCGGGTTCCTCATTTTCGATGGTTGGCTTACAGGCCTCCCCAAATGCTAGCGAACTGATTCCCTAGAGGTTAGATTTGGTCCTGATCGCTCAACTTAAGCTTGGACTCGGAATAATTATTTGAGACTGTTATTTTCTGGTGCTAGTAAGTAATTCAAGATGGCACTTACAGTCAGTACGGTGATATTAATGTCTCCGAAGTCTCAGACAAGATCATCATTGCTACTGGCCATCACCCTCGAACGGTTGGGTAAGGAGTTTCCGAGTTATCGCCTGGTGCCGGCCCGACGGCTCACCGGCCTGCTGCACAGGCCATATTATTACAGGTTTGTTTGTGTACGGCTAATACTCAAAGCTGCCGTATTTTATATGTTCTGATATAATCATTCAAACGCCATGACATTGTTCAGTACAGCCTTCCAGTCGCAAAGATGCGGCATTGGATCAAAATCGTGACGCGCTATCTTTTCTGTGCCCTTGAATCATCATCATGAGTGCTCTCGCCTGCTGCAATGCTTCAAGAAGTTACCTGCTATTCGATATAGATGGCGTCCACTCCAAGATTCAGGCGCAAACGGACGGCATTGCAAGATGGGTTTATAACGATTAGCTTACTCAGATAAAATTCATCAAATGGACAGTTTTTGTAACAATGCCTGACATGGAAATTCCCTTTCACGGCCTCTGAGAAATGTTATCATTAATTGTTTCCAGCTGCGGCCCTCAATAGTATGTTTGCATTCCTGCGTCGACCGGATCTCGTTGGTCCTCCTCTTTTCAATACCCGATAATTAAATTTCCATTTCAACAACCACTGATTCCGAACGAGGAGAGGGCAAGCACAGGTCGACTTCGTCTATCATGTCTGGACACGAAATGTTATAATACACTAAAATCCCTTTTTCGCAAGCAAGCGCACAGCTCCGACGACAAGCGGCGATTCCGACAGAACCTAAGGCCTCAGTGAGGGTTGACGCACCCACTGGGAAAAAGTAGTGTCAGGTCGTCGCCATTTCGAGTTCATGGAACGACTGCTGGCGCGTGTGAAATAAGGTGGCTGCTGATTTTGGTACCGAAAGCAACAATATTATAACTACTCAGTTTGTGCTAGCGTTGAATTCGGGACTGTGCAATTGACAACTGTGATAGGCTCTGCCACCGAACCCTGACCGCGGTTTCAATGTTGCATAGATCAAAAGCTGTTGATGGGACGTTGGAAGGGGTAGTCAGTGTCTCTGCCACGATGCCCTGACCAGCGGAAGGGGAGCCTATCAGCCGGCTGATGTCGATTAGTTTTACTTTGCATGCTGACTATTGCAACTGAAGTTCGGAATTCGAATCCTGTCGCATTTTTTCAGTTCATTGGGCAATGCCCGGCAATCCGGTTCATCACCAAACTCCACCAAAATGGAAAATCACGCTGGCGCACTCGAAAGGCTACTTTGCCTACAAATGCGCTGGCGGTCAATAAATTATTTCCTGTGCAAAAATTTCCCCTTTTGCGGATGCGGATGCCCCTCACGTCATGGATAAGTAGGCGTTGTGCGGTTTCCCTTGTTGTTCCGTGGCAGTGAGGATAACCTTCGCTTGTTGTGATTGCATGGATAGTCTTGATCGCACGAGTACGGCAATCGCGAACGGAAGCACCTTCCCTGAGGCTGATGTTAGAGATCTGACAATTAACTTCGATCAGGTTAAGTCACTGGCGTCGCTCACATACATCTTTAGTGTTAAAGTATATGTCAAGCACCACGAAAGTCGGGGCGTTTCTCATTGTCGAGCTTTTCCTCATGTATTGGCATCTTGTGTTGAGGATCTAAGTAACGAATGAATCATGCGACATTCGGGGAAAGGATCATGTAACATTCACACTGGGAGGTGATACGTCCAAAGCATATCCCAGAAGCATCCTCGATTGGGAGACACTGAGAATTCAACTCTGTAAAAAGTTCTAAGCTTGTTGAGCGGAGAATGCATACGAATGGTATTTGAGGACACCAGGGTTGGTCACCCGCCCTTCTCAGGGAAACGATCTGGCTCGTGATTTTGGAAGCTGGACTTAATGGCCATGAACGCCTGATTAGCCGAGTCGAGAGCCTCGTGGGTTCTCAAGCAGGCTTTTCATCGCCTACGGCGGCCAGACCTGATTCTAGTTCCTGGACTAGCGATCAGAATGCGTTCCTGTCAAGCGAAGGTGATATGTTAGATGTTAGATACCTCGGACGGGCACGAGCAGAAGTAGAAATGGCATTATGGCTTATGGTCGCTACCGACGGATGTGAGTTGCTGGGAAGGGAAAAGTGGATTAACTAGGTATCGCGAGTCAATTATAACGGACAGAAATAGTCTGGAGATCTCGGACAGAGTGAAAATAGTGAGTCCTTCCAAGGAAGGGGAGTGGGGTAGAAGAAGGGCTACGTGGTGAGAATATGGATGTTAGGGAGGCACTCGTCTTGAAGGATTAAAAAAATCAGGGTTGCTGAGATGGTGGTATGGAGAGTGGTGGCTGGGCGGAACGGGCCTAATGTAGATGCGCACAAAATAGACTCGAATTTCAGTATTTACAAGAGTTTTGAAGGGGGTGAACGAGCTCGACTGATCCGTGTGATCGGAACAAGCAGAGAAGAGGAGAGGGGAAGGGGAAGTAAAGGGATAGGAAGGTTGGCAGGTGGAAGCAATGATCGGGTGTGGCAGTGCGGTGGGAGCGCGGCACAAAAACGTCGTTACAAGCCGCCGCTGCTGACAAAAGAGTGGCGTCGGCTAGATCAGAATCAAACAAAATAAATAAATAAAATAAAATATTAGAATAAAATATTAATTAATTAATTAATTAAACGAACGGAGTTAGCCGATGCGTGTTCGGAAGGGGAGATTTGGTGGATATGTACCCGTTGTCTTCTGACCACGACCATCCCCTCGCGACTCCCTTCCCTCGCATGGTCCTTTGAGTGTTCCGCTCCCCTTTCTCTCTTCCTCCTTTCCGACTAAGCCTCGCCGCAACCAAGGATACCGCTTGTGGTATGTTCCCTTAAAAGACTTTCTGACCTTTCTCATCTCACTATTTTCCAGATCTCGCGACCCTTGCCGGCTTCTACCCTTCCGCCCAATACCCTACCTCAAAGGACCAATCAGTAGTACGCTTGAGCTCGGCTCGCTGCTCTGATTCTCTGCGCATAACCCTTCTACCATCCTTTACAGCAAAAGGGTCTCCGCTGAACATCGTTCGCGTACCTTTTCTGTTCCCCCGTAAAATTCTAGCGTCCTAGCGTCCTCTTCCCCTAATATTCGCATTCTCTTTCTCGATCTTTGTCGTCTGTTATCGGCTCTGTACTCTTGCTTCACTGTAGATTCACATTCAAGATGGCCTTGTCACTTCCAATCGTCTCAGCTTCCGATGGACAGTCTCCACCTTCCGACGATGGCTCTGTATCCCCGCAAACCCCGATTTCCCCCACAAACGCCCAATCTATACCTCTTCCTCAGTCATCAGAATCGCAAAACTCCCCACAGCCCCACTCACCTTCCTCAAATTCAAATCCATCTGCCATTCAAGTAAAGAGGAAGCCTAGCCGTCGTGCTAACACTGCTGAGAGACGTGCTACTCACAACGCCGTTGAGAGACAGCGTAGAGAAACCTTGAACGGTCGATTCTTGGTTAGTCCTTTTGCGATAGTATTTGAAACATTGATCAAATAAACCAACCGCTTTCAGGACTTGGCCGCTTTACTTCCCAATCTTTCTCAGATCCGCCGACCTTCCAAGTCTGCTATTGTCAACTCGTCTATCGCCCATATCCATGCCTCCCGTCGTCACCGCCTTCTTGCTTCCCGCGAATTGCGTTTGCTCAAGCTCGAGTCCGATGCTCTTCGCCGGGAACTCAATGAATGGCGTGATCGTGCTGGTCTTCCTCGTGTCGATGAGCCCGTCAGAGGGGAGGGGTTCACTATGGTGCTCAGTGGCGAAGTTGAGGTTTTGGCTGCGGCAGTTGAAGAGGAAGAAGATGGTCAGGGTCAATACGATGGCTTTGAAGAAGGAGATGAAGAAATCTCTGGCTCCATGCCGATAATCATGGACGACGCTGAGGACATTATTGCCGCTGACACGCAGAATGGCAACGTCTTTGCACAAGGTTTCACTGCTGGCAGTATGAATCCAGCAGATATGAAGATCGCACGAATGATTCCTCGAGCTCAGCCCGCCTCAAATGCTGGTCCGATGATCGCTCAGATACCACCTTCTGTCTCCTATGAAAACCCAGCAATGCCTGCTCACTACGAACCCCAAGTTTCCCCGCATTTCGGAGGTGGCCCTCATATCGGACACCACGCCATGGCTATGCCAGAGGCGGACAAGGTCTCAACCTGGGCTGCGAACATGTATACAGGATATAACCCACAAGTTCAAATACAGCCGCAGCGGTCCTTGATGAATGCCGCCCACGCTGTCCCTCATACCCCGTCCTCGACATCGGCTACAGGTTTTACCGACTACGCTTATCTTGCTAACCTTAAGCGACAACAGTTGTTGGCACTTCAGCACCCACATAGCGTTATGCATTACACAGCAGATGGTGATGATGCGTCCTCCGTTGGGTCGAGCCAAAGCGGGCGTGGCAGGAGTGGGAGCACCTCTGCTGGCAGTGGATTCAGTCCTCCGCCTACTTCATCGGGCGCTTATGAATTGTCAAACGCGATTTCCGACTTCAACCTGACAAGAAGGATGGGCACTACGGGTCTGCACGTGAACACCGCGGTTCCTAATTCGTGGGGTGGGAGAGGAGAGGATGGGATGAACGGGATGGTTATGAAACAGGCAATGAATTCCTCGATGCATGTGCTTTCCAACGGTGGGGGCTATGGCATGATGCTGTGAAGGGTCCGTCGTATCTTCTCACTGTGCCCACTCCTTGCTTGCTTCGTTGCACGCGTCTATTAAATGGCTCTGCCGCTCTCCGGCGTTTGGACTTGGGCCATGAAGTCCGTGCTTTCCTGTTATCCGTTGGTTCCTCTCTATTGTCTTGTGACGTGACTTGTTAGCAGCATATTTTAGCAATCCTCCAGGCCTTCTCTTGTTTTCGCTCCCTCCACAGCGTTCCTTCCCGTAAGTTATCCTTATAGTTGTCGATGGTTGCAGACCAGCTTCCCTCGTCTGTCCCTCTGGTTATCGCTGTTTTGTCCCTGGACCCCACTCTCTTCTTAATCTAATACCGCCAGGCATTGCTGTATTACCACTCCTTTGTATGCTCTGTCCTTATATCTTTTGTCTTTTTCTTTCTGTGCCAAACTGGCTACTACGCAGAAACAAAGAACGCAAAACCTCGTCATTCATTTGGGATTCTAATTCTTGCCTAGCACTGCTCATACTCATTATCATTGTCATTCGTGCGCTGGTCCGTCAAACTGTCGTGTCCATGATACTGCTACTTAGTGGAGTTGCTCTTTTCCACGTGAGGCGCAGAATAAATTGAAAAAACGATTGTAATGTATAGGTCATCATGCTTTTCGCTGTTGTCATCATGAGGTTAGGAGATGTTTGTACAATGTCATCAGATTTCTGGAATATGCGGTCCGATGATCGGATGCAAGAAGTTTGAAAGTGGGTATATTCGTCAAATTTATGTCTTGGTACGCTGGTACGTGTTACATGAATACAGGCGATAATATGACTCGGAGTCGACAAATAGATTAGTACGATGAATGAATGACGGTCGTTGACTGGTGTGGGTCGTCGTTA
>JBBPMR010000913.1:0-13411 GCA_038090415.1 Rossbeevera mucosa | reverse complement strand
AAGACGAGATAAGATAAGATAAGATAAGATAAGAGGGTTGTGAAGTGAGATTTGCAACACTACCCCCCTTCTAAGCCTGAGATTTCAGATCAGGAGGAGGTTCGGTCAAGCCATTGGTCAAGTTCTTGTACGGCGAAAAGAGCAAATCGAAAACATCACAAGCCATGCGAAGCTTCTGAGGAGTGTTCGGATGGGAGTCGTGGAACTCTTTTATGGCAACCTGTGCATTTTTTAAGGCAGAGGCTGGCTCCCAGGTGCAGTCTTCCTCTTCATACCCTTTCCAGTGAACAAGGTAGCAGAAGCCTCTGCCAACAGGCCAGGAATCGATGATATAATCGACTTCAAATTCCACAACCCCTTCATCAGAGACTTGTATAGGTCCGGGTTTGTAGGAGGGCTGCCCTTCCAGAGGTTCAACATAAGGTTTAACTCACGACACATTTACAGTGTCGTGCATTCGATTAGACTTAGGCAGCAACAGTTTTACTGCATTTAATTCGATCAATTCAAGTATCTGGTAACGTCTGATCCAGCGTTTCGAGAGCTTAGAAGAAGGTCGATCGGAACCCAGATCAAGATGGGAGATCGATAACCAGACAAGATCTCCAATTTTGTAATCCAGGGAGGCATGACATGATTTATCCCCTTGGGACTTAATCCATTCTCTGGTTTTGGCCAGGGCTGCTTTAGCCTGAGAAAGTGCGGTCTTTAGAGAAGCCGTGAATGAATTGGCCATGGGTGCCTTGGCAACCGTGGGCTCAAAACCTAACCTTGGCTCGAAGGTTTTGGTTAACATGAACGGGGCAAAGCCAGTTGCCGATGATTGGGTGTTATTTATATTAAACTGGGTGATGGCGAGCCATTCCGACCATTGATCTTGCTTTTCTGCAATGAACAGTCGGAGATATTATTGTAGCTCTCGATTGACTCTCTCCGTCTGTCCATCCGTCTGCGGGTGATAGGCCATAGACATTTTTCTTTCTATCTTTAGCATCAAGCAGAGATCTTTCATCACTTGTGATGAGAATTGTGGGCCTCAATCCGATACAATAGAATCAGGTAAACTGTGGTGTTTCCAGATGTAATCTCGGTAAAGCTCAGCTGTTCCAATAGATGTAACCATTTTATGGGTAGGGATGAATGCTACCTCTTTCGAAAAGCAATCTACGATTACTAGAATCGCATCGAAACCATAGCTAGCTGGTAGTCCGGTGACGTAGTCGACGGAGATGTCCTTCCAGGGTCCATCAGGTATGGGCAATGGTTCAGTGAGTCCAGCCATTGCTTGAGTGGTTGGCTTCATTCTGGCACAGTGTGCGCAAGCCTTGCAGTACTCCTGGATCTCAGATCTCATGGCTGGCCAAGCGTAATAGTGTTGAACCAGTTCAATAGTTTTATCAGCCCCTTTGTGTCCAGCTCAGGGGTGATCGTGAAATTGTGCAAGTATGTCCAGCCAATATTTCATCAGGACCCAGATTTTTTCTCCATACATCCAGAGGTCTAATTTTCATGTACATCCATCAGGTTGATCTACTTCCTGGTGGGCTTTTTGAATTTTTTCAAAGAGGGTGGATTCTGTTACAGTTTTCACCTGAGATGCGGTAGGGGTCACCGGGCCATCTAGGGTATTCACCACCCATTCAGGGGGAATCATGGTCGTTTCTTTGTTATCATTTTTGGTGCCACGTTTATGATCCTCCCTTCTGGATAAGGCATCTGCCTTTTCCATTGACGTGCTGGGTTTATTTATTAAGTTAAAGTCGAACCTGGACAGGTACTGCGCCCATCTCACTTGTCAGCGATTCAGATCTTGGGATTTCATAAAGTATTGCAGGTTCTTATGATCTGTCCAGATTTCGAAAGTGTTTCTGGTGCCCTCCAAGTAGTAACGCCACTGCTCTAGAGATAGGATGATGGCTAGCATTTCCTTATCAGCAATAGGATAGTTTCGCTGTTCAGGCATCATCGAGTGTGACATAAAGGCCACCGGGTGCCATTTTCCTTCTTTCAACGTGCTGAGCACAGCTCCTGTGGCGAAGTCTGAAGTGTCGCATTCTACTCGATATGTAGATAGGTCGTCCGGATAGGCTAGTACTGGAGCAGTGGTGAAACGATGTTTTAATGTGTCAAACGCTTCCTGCTGAGCTGAGCCCCAACTCCAAGGTTGATCTTTCTTTGTTAGGTCATGCAATGGCCTGGCTATTTCACTATATCTGTCTATGAACCGGCGATAGAAGTTTGCTAACTCTAGGAAGCTCCTGACTCCTTTTACATTGGTAGGAGCCTGCCAACCCTGAATTCCATTAAGCTTTGTTGGATCCATCGAGATCCCACTTCTAGAAACAATCATGCCTAGCATGTCGACACTGGTAGCGTGAAAGGTACATTTCTCCGGTTTCATGAATAGATCATATTTCCTGAGTCATGCCAGCACTTCTTGAACTAGTTTCTTGTGGTGATCCAGATCATCCGTTTTCGTAAAGACCATGAGGTCATCAATATAGATGATAATAACGTCATCCATATCCACAAATATTTCATTCATCATTTGCTGGAATGTAGTGGGCGAATTGCATTGGCCAAAGAACATTACTACTGGTTCGAAGGCACCTTTGTGACATACAAATGCTGCTTTCCACTCATCCCCTTCGCAAATTCGGATATTGTTGTATCCCCATCAAAGGTCCATTTTGGTAAAGAGTCTAGCTCCTTTGAGTTTGTCAACCAATTGCGATATAAGTGGTAGAGGGTAGTTGTTTTTTATTGTACCCTCGTTAAGATAACGATAGTCCATGACCATCCGCTTTTTGCCGTCTTTTTTGGGAATGAAGAACACCGGTGACGTTTGGGGTGACTTCGAGGGACGGATATATCCTTTACTTAATTGGTCGTCTAGGAAGGCAGAGACTTCTTCCTGTTCGGTGACACTCATCGGGATGACTCTTCCTTTTTTGGGTTTGAAGTCCGGCTTCAGATCTATGGCATGATCCCATGGTTTACGTTCGGGCATGCGTTCACTGGCCTTCTTCGAGAAGATATCCAAGAACTCATGGTAACACTCCGGGACCAACTTGAAGGCATTCTCGGGTTCTACTGCAGAAGTGGTCGTAAGCGCGTAGACCTGATGGGTGTGTGCTAGCTCATATTCCTCGTCGAGTGCTCTCTGAGCTTGCCTAAGGTTTCAGCAGAAGGCGGGGCATCGGGTGAGTTCTACTTCTCCCATTATCCAATCAATTTCGGGGTTGTGGGCTTTCAGCCATGTGTACCCAATAATCATTTTACTTTTGCCGAGATTGGTGACATCACATCTAATGCGTTCTCAGTGACCCTGATAGTCGATTAATAGATCCGCCTGATAAGCGATTCCTCCCGCAGAGTTCTTTGTACCGTCGGTGTTGTATACGGGTACTACGTATTCGAGGGGTATAAGATTAATCCTTTCTGATTTGGCCCAGGCCAAGTCGATGAACACCCCTGTTGCGCCGCTGTCTAAGAGCGCATCCACTTCAAGACTGGTATATTTTTGGATTATTTGAATTTTTATGAGAAGTTCCCTAATGGAATGAATTGTCCTCATTCGGTGCTCTGTCGGGTTCAGAGTGGGAACTGTTTTTTCTGTACACAAGGAATTAAGTGCTTCTTCTCAGAAGCCAAGCCCTTTTGGGGACCCCTTGTCGGTTGTTACTTCTGGTAGGCTACCACATCGAGAAGTTATGTCAGAGATAAAAGAAATTTTAGATTCATAGCTACTGTCCTTGGCCATCCTGGCCAATTCTCTCATATCATATGTGGTATCTGGAACTAGGCTATCTACATTACATATTTTTGGGTTTTCATCTATATTTTCCCATTCACTATTGAGATTACATTCTACGAAAGAAGAAGAAAGAAATGGTCTAGCACTATCTAGGTGTCGAGACCTCAGATCAGAAGCGAAAGAAGAACTATGTAATTTATGTAACGTTTTCTGAGATAAAGATGGTACACTACCCAACATGTCCATCTCTACTCTTTACCCTGGGTGGACTCATAATCTTTAAAGTAAGCTTGTGCCTATTCGAAGTCCATATCTTTTAGCACTCTCATGTGTCCTTTGCCTTTATCGGGGTTTCTGGTTAACCCCTCAACCACGGCCCTGGGTGATGATTTAGAATCTTCGTCTTGCCGGCCGGCTATCATGTGTGAGTGGGACGCTTTTGAGCATCCCTTTTTGTGCTAGTTATGGCTCCAGCTACATTCGCCACACCTTGTGGACGGGGCACAACATTCCTTGGCCATGTGGCCTTCTTTTCCACAGTTGAAACAGGTGGGCCCTTTTCACACCACATCTATATCCATGGCATTGGTGTCTCTTTCTTTCTTTTGACTCCATGGCGTTGGTACCTTGGCACGAGTCTCAAAGGATTCGATAGCCTTGGCATATTCTTGGATCACTATGCAGTAATCCATTACCAATGTTTGTCTTTGTTTGTCCAGAAAGATCAGATGCATCACCTTGGGATGGATTTGTTGTTCTAGAAGAGCAACCCCCATCGCGTCTCCGCACATTGCCTGATCGTAGCTGGCAATCCATCTCATAAGGAAGGTTTGGGTCCATTCCTTGAACCCCTGTTTCATGGACATTAGCCACCGCACAGCCAAGTCCTTTTCATTTCCCATTGTGAACCTTTGACGGAGGTTCTTCTCGATACGGTCCATAGTGGGCCATTCATAATTTGGGTGCTTGGTTTTCTTTATCTCATTACAGGCCCAAGCTCCTGCTCCATTTTCGTCTTTTTCTTTTGTTGATCTGATCCAGACCAACACTGCATAGGTTCGATGCTCATCTTTTGGATAAGCTTCTTTATTCATTTTAAGGTAGACCTCCATTTTGGTCCACCATTCCTCAAATCGATTATAGGCCCCATTAAAGTTGCCCAGGTCAGGGACAATGGTAACCTTTTTATTGACCGTTGTGGAGACGGTCCCATTATCTACGGCCTGGGAGGCCTCCTCTGCTTGGGTCCTCGCGACGTTGGCAGAGTCTTCTGCTCTTTCAAGGCGCTCCTTTATCATGCGGTTCTCCACCGTCACATCGTTGAGCTTTGTGTTTAACTCCTGTACAAGGTGGAGTAGTTCCTCGAGTGAGGCCATCATGGTCTATGATTTCTTGGGGGGGGGGAAGGGGGTGATGGATGACAAATTCGGCAGTGGCCTCATAACCATGGGTTTCGCTGAAGTTGTTGCAAGGGGGTCCTTGCCCAATGAGGGAGTCAAGAAATTGCTTTCTTAGCCAATAAGGCCAAGAATCGAGGTCGGTAATGTTTGATAAGGAAACTTGTTCGGGTTCGACGGGAATCCACTCAGTTTTGGGCAAGATATAAGTTTCGGATTCGATTCCGAAGTTACCGCAGATAAATTCTACTAGATCTCCATTGAAATCCAGGTTTGCAATTTTGTGTAGGGAAGTGGTTCCTACTTCTTCCTATTCAGGTCACATGATACTCACGAAGAGACCAACACTAAGCTACCTATATGTAACTAAAAGCAATACCAGGGTCATGAGCCCTGGACGTGTATTGAAAGGTAGAGTCAAAAGAACCAGATATGCCTGGCTACGGCACAGATTTAACTCTATAAGGCTGCGAGTCTTACGGAACAAGCTCGTAATTCTGCTGAGCTCGATATTGGGTCTCAGTTCCACAGTAGCCTCTCGTCCTACTGATCTGTGAGTTGTGCACTATCTTGGGTCCTAATGGTCCCAGCAATGTTATTCTTATTTACACCAAGAGGAATCTGTACCGAATAAATTCAATACCACTCAAGGATTATACCGAATGAGCGTATATGCAGCAGTGGGGATCTGGTTGCTTTCCAGAGAGGGTAACCTGCTCAAGGGGTTTTGTTTTGCCTCTGATAGTAGAGGGTTCTCCCTTAAGTCTGGGATCCGACTATGCCACAGCAATAAGAGGTAAAGTGAGAATGTAGGGTTTGCAACGATAGGTGGTTGCTAACGAAAGTGAGGTGGGTAGTAGAAGAGTCTTGTTCTAATGAAGGCAACCTTAATCACAAGGACTAGGCACCTCAACTAAAGACAAGAGAGAATAGTGGAACTGATTAGATCAAGGGAATCCAACCAGAACAAGACTAGCTTGTTCGGTTGCTGCATTCAAGTATTTATACTACAAGTACATGCACACAGACCAAGCTGTGTCTGACACTATTGACTATATAAAGGTATATATGTTCTCATGAGTGTGAGAGAAAGAAGTTAAAGAAGCGAGGCTATGTATCAAATGGAAGAGAAGCCGAGCGGAAATGAAAAGAAGCTGGCCTCATGTAAAACATGTGTCAGATCTAGACTATGACATCATTGATAAGATGAAAGAGATAGACGCTTTCGATAAGATAAGATAAGATAAGATAAGATAAGATAAGAGGGTTGTGAAGTGAGATTTGCAACAGGCAGGAGATCCTCTCCTGGGTCTGAGGGGGTTAAAAGACGAAATGGTGGGGCACTACAAACAACAGTAGGCTCAAAGAGTAAACCTTGACCTTTTGTTACACTTGGTCCGGGTAAGAATAAGCGTAGCCTCAAGAAGAAGGTCTTGGATAAGGACAAGGGGGTCTTGAGGGTCAAGGGATCAAGATGGTCGAGAGTCAAAGGGGTCGAGGAGTCTTGAGAATCACAGGGATCAAGATGACGAGGTTCTTCGAGGGTCGAGGGATCGAAGACAAGGGTTTGAGAGCGACAAAGACAACCTAAGAAGCTGGGTGAAAGCTTAGAGATCAAAGTGTCCTTTCAAGTGCAGGACTGTTGCAAACGCTAGTCATCACTAGTTCTAGTTCCTTTTTTTAGTGCCATACGCACCTATTTCTTTTCTTTCTTTTCGATGAAGTCCAGAGCGCCCTAAATGTAGTACAAGCGCTCAGTCCTTATCTTATCTTATCACACCGCATTACATAAGCAGTCTAGACTTACACGCATTCGGCACAAGGCATGCTTCTCTTCCATTCCGCATAGCCTTGCCTTTCTTTAGCCTCATGGTAAGCATAGCCTTGCCTCATTGTAGACACATGTAGTTTAGGGTAGGTCAGACACAGCTTGGTCTGTGCGCATGTAGCTGTAGTATAAATACTTGAATGCAGCAATGGAACAAGCCAGTCTTGTTCTCGTTGGATACCCTTTGCCAACAACCTTTCTTCTTAAGTTGAGTTCGAGTGCAGTGCCTAGACTACCTGTCAAAGGTCGCCTTCATTAGAACAAGACTAGTTCTTTCTACTCACTGTGTACACTCGGACCCCAGAGTTAAGGGGAACCCTTCATACTACCAGAAGTAAAACGGAATCCCTTGACCAGGTTACCGTCACTGGAAAGCAACCAGTTCCCCACTGCTGCATATATGCTCGTCCGGCGTGATCGAATTGGTGGTATCAGATTTATTCGGTACAGATTCCCTTTTCGTATAAGTAAGGATAAAGTTGCTGGGACCATTAGAACCCATGATAGTGCACCACACGCGGATTGGCAGGACAAGAGGCTGTTATGGAACTTAGACCCAATATCGAGCTAAGCGGAATCGTGATTTCTTCTGGAAGATTCGCAGGCTTACAGACCTAAATCTGTGCCATAGCCAGGCATTCCGGTTCCGTTCGACTCGTGCCAACAAGCGTGCGGTGCTCGTGTCACTGCTAGTATAGTTCTCTTTTTAGGTATATCCATTTGGTAGTTGATCTCTCCGTGAGTATCACCCAAGTGAAGATCTGTTGTTGATCTCTACGTGAGTATCACCAGATAAGTCAAGCTGGAGTTTGAAGGAGACATAGTAGAATTTGTGTGTAGTAATTTTAGCACCGAACCAGAAAAATTTATCCCTCCCAAACCAATCGAAGAAATTGAAATCTTTGAGCCTATCAGATTAAGCAATCTTCAGGATCTCGATAGTTGGCCTTATTGGCTCCAAAACACATTCAGAAAGTCACTGATCGGACAAGGACCTCCGATCACCGAAACCTATGAAACACACAGATATGAAGCAGTAGCCGAGTTCATTATCAAAGCCCCCGTAACTCCCCCCCAAGAAATAATCGACCTTGATGGCCTCAATGGAAGAAATTCTGCGGTTAATTCAGCAGCTCAATGCAAAAGTAAACGACGTCATGGCGGAGAACCACACCTTGAAGGACTGACTCGCAAGAGCCGAAGACTCTGTCAACGTCGCGAGGACGAGAGCCGAGGAGGCCTCCGAGGACGTCGCTAAAGGAACCATCTTGACCACAGTAAACAAAAAGGTCACCATAGTTCCGGACCCAGGAAACTTTAATGGTGCCTATAACCAGTTCGAAGAATGGTGGACAAAAATGGAGGTATACTTGAAAATGAATCGGGAGGCTTACCCGAAAGACGAACATCGTACATATGTGGTGCTGGTCCGAATAGGATCAACTAAGAAAAAAGATGAGAATGGAGCAGGAGCTTGGGCTCGAAACGAGCTAAAGAAAACAAAGAATTATAGAGAGGAAGATTGGCCTTCCATGGATGTGGTAGAATGAATGTTAAGACAATGTTTTACCCTAGGAAATGAAAGAGACTTAGCTGTACAATGGTTAATGTCGATGAAGCAAGAGTACAAAGAATGTACCCAAACTTTCCTTACCAGATGGATCGCCAACTACAATCAAGCAATGTGTGGAGACGCAATGGGGATTGCACTCCTCGAACAACAAATTCAGGCCAAAGTAATGAAGCCCATATTCCTCGATAAAGCTTGGAAGCAGTCGGTGCCCGAGTACATAATGGTGATTCAGCAGTATGCTGAGTCTATTGAGTCCTTCGAGACTCGGAGCAAATCCCGACCCCCTGGAGCTCCAAAAAGGAAAAAGATACCGACGCAATGGATATTGACAGCGTCACCACAGACTCCGGCAAGGGTCCTGCTGGATGCTATAACTATGGGAAAAAGGGCCACCAAGTAAGGGAATGTCGTTCCCCAAAGAAAAATCAATGTGACAGATGCAAGTTTGTCAATGGCAGGCACCATGCCAAGTGTGCCAAAAGGATCAACTCTGCGGAGACAACCGCAGAAACAAACAAAGGAAAGGAAAAAGAGGAGGATTTCGATGCTCAGATAGCTCGGATCGTAGCAGCAGCCATGAACCAGGGAAAAGTGTAAAGGTAAATTCACTGGGCAGTAATTTACCTGAAAATACAAAAAATAGTAGGTTAGGAGTAAATAGTTCTTTCACTTCCGACTTGAGGGCTTGACGCCAAGACAGTGCTGGCTTATTTCTTTCATCCGTTTCTTCTTCCGATTCTCTTTCTGATTTTGTAGTAGTAGACGAACTACTGAAAATATGTAGCATTACATTAGAAGAAAAAGAAAAAAATAAAGAACCGTTATATGATATGCGTCAGCTAGCTAGGATGGCTGTAGATAGTTCTTACATACCAGATAACTTTATTGATTGGAATACTTTAGAAGATTCACAAAGTGGTAGCCCACCTGAATCATTTACTGACACAGCGTTCTCAGAAGAGTGTGACCACTGGGAAGTGGTGCTTAATTCTGTGTGTATCAAGGAAAGCAAGGATTCTAGCCCAGAGGATTGCCGAGTTAGGACTATCAACCCTAGCAAAGAACTTGCACTAAAAATAGAAATAAAACAAAAGGACAAAAAGAGAGAAGTGTTCGCCTTATTGGACAGTGGAGCCAATGGCACGTTTATGGACCTGAAATGGGCCAATAAAAATAACATCCAGCTCAGGAGAAAGAGCCGAGACATACTCGTCTACAATGTAGATGGATCGAAAAATGCTGCAGGCAGTCAGTATTAAATACGAAGCTGACGTCACGATCAGATATAAAGACCACATGGAAAGAATGGTGGTAGATGTGACAAATCTGGGCAAGAACCAGATGATTTTGGGACACAACTGGTTGGTCCATCACAACCCCATGATCGATTGGGAATACGGCAAGGTTACGCTCAACCGTTGCCCTAAAGAGTGCTGAGTACTACAGGCACATTGAAACAATGAGGAAGAAAACGGATACTTAATCCAGAAAATTATGAAACCAGATGAGATAGATCTGGCGGAAAAACCTTTGGAGCCTGAAGAGGCCTTTAAGTTGGTACCTGAATGGTGCCATGATTATCTGGATGTCTTCTCGAAGAAGGCTAGTGAAAGAATGCCCGAGCATAAACCCTGGGATCATGCAATAGATCTGAAACCTGACTTCATGCCAAAAAAGGGTAGGATCATTCCCACTTCCATCGAAGAACAGGAAGAGGTCTCAGCATTCATAGATGACCAATTGAGCAAGGGATATATTCGTCCCTCGAAGTCTCCACAAACTTCGCCGGTGTTCTTTATCCCCAAGAAAGATGGGAAAAAGCGGATGGTAATGAACTATCATTACCTTAACGAGGGAACAGTGAAAAACAATTAACCCTTGCCCTTAATCTCACAGCTTATTGATAAGCTAAAAGGGGCTACACTATTTACGAAAATGGATCTGAGATGGGGGTATAATAATATACGGATCAAGGAAGGGGACAAGTGGAAAGGAGCGTTCATTTGCCATAGAGGCACATTCAAACCATTAGTAATGTTCTTTGGGCAGTGCAATTCGCCTGCCATGTTTCAACAGATGATGAATGAGATCTTCACAGACATGCCGGATGTCGTTATCATTTATATCGACGATCTCATGATCTTTACTAAATCTGGAGACGTATGGGAACACAGAAAAATCGTTCAGGAAGTGCTGGCACACCTAAGAAAACATGATCTCTTCGTGAAGCCAGAAAAGTGCTTCTTTGAACAAACCTCTGTGGAAATGCTGGGCATGATTGTATCACCACAAGGAATATCTATGGATATAAAGAAAGTCCAAGGGGTTACAGAATGGCAGCCGCCAGTTAATGTGAAAGGAGTAACAAGCTTTTTAGGGCTGGCCAATTATTATAGACGTTTCATCAAAGAATATAGTTCGATGGCAGCACCACTGCATGAACTAACTAAAAAAGATCAACCCTGGACTTGGGGAAAAAGCCAACAGGACGCTTTCAACCAGATTAAAAGTGCTTTCATTTCGGCACTGGTACTGGCATACCCAGATGACACATCAGAGTATCATGTGGAATGCGATGCATCCGATTTCACAGTAGGAGGTGTGCTATCCACCTTAAAGGATGGAAAATGGCACCCAGTAGCGTTCATGTCACACAAAATGACCGCTGAACAACATAACTATCCCATAGTGGATAAAGAGATGCTAGCCATCATCACGTCCTTGGAGTCCTGGAGACATTATTTAGAAGGTGCAAGACATCAGTTCGAGATCTGGACGGATCATAAAAACCTCCAGTATTTTATGAAATCACAAAATCTCTCGCGCCGGCAAGTGAGATGGGCCTTGTACTTGTCTCGATTCGATTACTGGTTAATCAACAAACCTGGCACCTCGATGGAAAAAGCCAATGCACTTTCCAGGAAAGCAGAACTCGCCATCGGCATAGAGTCCGATAATAAAAACATGGTTATGATTCCACCACAACAGATCAACAGGGTAGATACACTGAGGAGTACGAAGAGAACTTCAGAAACTTTAGAAGTCCCCTTATTAGATAAAATTCAAGAAGCACATTCAGGGGTGGATAAACCCGATGGATCTCTCCTCCATAATGGATTGTGGCATTACGCCAACAAAGTATGGGTACCGCATTCACTAAGGACCCAAACAATCACTCAATTCCACGACCACCTTCTCACTGGTCATAAAGGTATGGAAAAGACCTCTGAGCTGATCAAGCGTTCATTTGATTGGCCAAACTTGAGGAACGACGTTAAAGAATACGTCAGTCATTGTGATCTGTGTGCTCGCATGAAGCCAAGTAACACAATGCCTAGCAGTAAAGGAATGCCATTAGAAGTTCCAGCTGGACCCTGGAAAGAAGTTAGTGTAGATTTCGTCACAGGATTACCCGAAAGCAAGGGGTTTGACGCAATCTTAGTCATGGTGGACCGCTTCTCCAAAGAAGCAATGTTTATCCCTACAACCAAAGAAGTAACAGCCTTAAAAACGGCTCAGTTGTATGTGGATTATGTCTGGAAACACCACGGACTTCCTGATTCAATTGTATCGGATCGAGGACCTCAGTTCGCTTCATTTGTAATGGAGGATTTGTGTAGAATGTTGAACATTCAAAGAAAAATGTCCACGGCTTACCATCTGCAAACCGATGGTCAGACCAAGAGGGTAAATAGAGAGCTACAACAGTACCTTAGGCTCTATACCCTAGAAAAGCAAGATAAATGGGCTGAACTCTTAGCCATCGCCCAGTTTACATATAACAACACCCAGTCATCAGCAACAGGTTTCTCTCCATTCCAAGTGAACAAAACCTTCGAACCTAGACTCGGTTTTGAAGTTGGAATGTCCAAGGCTCCTTCAGCCACGGACTTGGTATCTCAGATGCGATCGAATCATGAAAGCGCTAGAAGCACCTTGGAAAAGACACGAGAGAGGATCAAGAAGCAGATGAATCTTCATCGTTCAGAAGCGCCCCCCTACAAGATAGGTGATCAAGTGTGGCTCTCTTCCGAACATCTCTCCATGGGCCTGGCTAGAACCTGCCCAAAGTTGAATGATCGGTGGATCGGTCCGTACAAAATAACGGACATTAAAAATAAAAATGCTGTAACCTTGGCACTGCCCATGGGCAGCCGTGCATACAACACAGTAAATGTTTCAAGGGTTAAACCCTACCTAGAACCCCTTGAAGGTCAACCCATTGTTCGCCCAGGTCCAGTGGTAATCGACAATGAGGATACCTCGGAATTCGAAGTAGATTATATCATAGATAGATGGAAATGAGAATGAGGATTCCAGTATCTGGTACATTGGAAAGGATACACCGAGGACGACAGGACTTGGGAGCCTGCTCGAAATCTCACTCATGTGCAGGACGCTGTGAATCTCTTTGACATGAATCATTCAAAATCGGTTCAGGTGGTTTATGACTCTGATGAATCTGAAGTCGAGTCTATCTTTTCTCCGGAATGCGCTGAGACTTGGCCTAGTGACTCTGAGGATCTGGAATCTCCTCCCTAGAAGGGGGGTAATGTTGCAAACACTAGTCGTCACTCTATCCTTTTCACTTTAGCGCCTATAGCGCCTATTTCTTTTCTTTCTTTTTGTACAAGTCCAGAGCGCCCAAAGGTGTTGGCAACGACAAATCCTATGCAGGAAATGCACTAAGTCACCCACAAAGACAAGGCTCAAGGAGAAGAGGGACTATTGATGGTTGGAAATCAACCAGAACAGACTAAGGAGTCTGGCTGGACTGGTATTGTATATATACTACTTTACATGCGGCGGCCATGAGGCGTACTTTAGGGCAGGTGCTCAGTAAGTGATGACGTACC
>JBBPMR010000912.1:0-13421 GCA_038090415.1 Rossbeevera mucosa | reverse complement strand
ACCATAATATGTACCATCAATATTGCCACCCTCTACAATATTCTATTATTGACAACTCACAGACCATGGTTTCTATATGGAGTAGAACAAATAACAGATATTGTACCATTACTAACTTCGCTCTTCACAACAGTTCAGACATAACTCACCAACTATGATTTCAAAAGCAAGACAAAAATGGACATTTCTTCATTAATATTCTCATTTCCTCATGTCCATAAAAAATCACTCACAATCTGTCATTGCAAAAAGAATCCAATAAAATAATCATGATATCATTAATATTAACTCCATATTTTATATTTCATTCTGGAATATAACTCACCTCCTATTATTCATCAATAAACAATGAATATAATTGTATCAGCATTAGCATATATTACCCAGCAGTATTCTATGGTGCAAACCCACCTTCTATTGTTTTCAAAGCAGAACAAACAAAGCATAATCATGTAATTATGGGCATCTCCATAATTCTCTATAAAAATTTATAACTCACATACTATTATTTTTAGTGAAAACACAAATAGTGATATCACTATTACTGTTGTTTAAAACATTCCATGGTTTAACTCACTCTCTGTTATTCACATAGCAGAATAATTGTCATCAGCACCAGCATTTCCTATAGCACTACCAACACACAACTCACTTCCTGTTAATATAGAGAAAAGTAGCAAAGAATCATTCTTAGTGTCACTCTGTGTAGTAGCATTACATAGTGCAGATATAACTTACCTCCTGTCATTTACAAAGAAAAACACAGACAGAAAATGGTATGATTAACATTATACATTCCATAAACCACAGCTTACTTTCTATCATTTCCAGAGAGAAACACAAACAGCATGCTATTATTAGCATTACCAGTCTATGTAATATTTATAACTCACCTTCTATGATTCAAAAAACAAAAGGATAATTATAGTATCATATCAGCATTCTTTATAAAATAATATAGAAAGAATAACTTACCAACTGTTATTTCCACAAAAAATGGTTATGATATCATTGGTGTCAATTTACTTCACAACAATCCAAAATACACAACTCACAGACTGTTATTTAAGGTAAAATAAGATTTGACATTCATTAACTTCACCACTCTGTAAAATATCAAAAGAATAAACAGCTCACTGCCTATTATTTAAATAGGATAAAGCATCATGAAATCAATATTTCACATTTTTAACAATTAATATCTTACATTCTATGATTTCCATTGTTAGCATAAATTTAATCAGTGTTTTCCCATTAGAGCCATATCTCACCCAATAGTGTGGAAACCATCTTATAAGTCTTTCTGGATGTATCTCATCCATACTATGGAAAAGAGCTGCAGATCCATGCAGTCTATCTATAACTGATATTATACTTTGTTTGGATTAAAACATGAATCTAAAAAGAATAGTCATTTTTGGTCACTTACTCAGCAATTGCATATTGGATACATAATGCTAAATTTGTTTCCTGTGCAGCCAGAAATAGCACTTGCAGAGACTCTTCATTCAGCACACTTGCTGTTTCCACGAGAAGAGCATCACATGATGCATCAGAACAGTGCAGCCCTTCCATTCAAGTAAATTCAGTAAACTGGATCATCCACAAGAAAGTGCAAGAAATGCCTTGAAGTGAAACTTTATATTGTGGTGCATGCTTCATTTGAGAGAGACGACCCCAAATATCTGCTTCCTTAAAAATTCCATTAATGAGTAACTGTGCTTTTGCTTTCCTCTCCTCCAATGGCAACCTTCGATCAGCAGCAGTTAGTTTGTTAATAGCTACAGGCAATAGTGCATCAAATTTTGTGAACACCACAACAACAGGAACTAGACAAGCAGTGAACTTTATACCATGCAACCCTAATGAAACTAAACCTACTGTCCCCAGTATCACATTCATTAAAAAATAATTCCTCGGAATATTGAATTGCCCGATGAAGTTTGTCCATTGGGATACAGTACCTACATGGAGCAAGGGGTCATCAACAACTAATTCCATGGCATGATACTGTAAATACCAAATGGCATGAATCCGTTTCTTGAGAAAAGTCGTATTTGCACGTTTAGCAATGAAATTCTTCATTGTTTGGATTTCGTCGTCAGAACCAGCTTCGAAGCCCCGTGAGTCGTGAAAAACAAATTTGTCGTTGCTCCTGAAAATCAATTCGTTTTCGATCTCATGCATTCCGCGCTAATGTACATTGGCCAAAATGTACCCAACGTTTGCAGCAACACTCACCGACTCGGATCCCTCAATTTGGGTCTGATCGATCTGGTTGCACGATTTGGTATACACTCATAACGGTACGCGGATATCAAGCAAGGCTATGAGCGTACCTTGTTACCCTCTCCATCATATATCTCAGGGTCTTCAGAGGCACTGTTGCAGATCGCTCGGAGAATGGTCGTCTTGCCAGCGTTCGCCCGACCAATGATGAGGATCCTGAAGCGGCCAAATTTCTCCCGGAGGTTTTCGAAAGTTTCAAAATCAGTTGCACTTTGCGTATCCATCTGTAGAAGGCGTGTATGTGTCGTGTAAGAATTGCGACTTGTTCAGGTAGTGGTGGTCACTGTGATGGCTTCAATCGATCGATCGAGCCGTGGTTGTCGGGAGGACTCTCTGAGTTCGGAGTTTGGTTCGGCAGTCAGTGAGTCTCATCCATTACTGATCAGAATTTACTAGATTTGGAGAACCGTAGATCCAAGCGAGGCTGTCTATAGGCAAAGAGATAAGTTACGAACACGGCTTTCGAGCTATTGCCATCTGCAATGGATTTGGGATTCTAGTAGGCGGGAGCTGTACTTTCCAGAAAGGTCCGACTCGAAGTCCGCGCTCTTTTCCAACATGCCGCTCTCATTTTTCACCACCAACCAACCCTTCTGGCAACTTGACGGATTCTCGAAGTGCTCCGGTCTCTTGCTCACTCCATAACCCCACCCGTCCGCGTTCGGTATAAGTTACACTTCACTTATCACTGTAGCGATCGAATTTTACGACGGATTTCTTTCTTCTCTTGTGACAACTGCACATGTCAGAAGATCGAAAATCGCTTCTATTCGTGTCGATTTCTAGGACAAGTGTGGGAATCAGTGCCCTGATGCGCTCTGATGCACCACCTGGGCCCCGTTGGGGGAATATTGACCCCCGCTCACTGGCAGGGTCTTGTCTCGACGACCCCACTCTGAACATCAACATCTGCACCAATCCCAGCCTAGTTACCACCGATAGGCTAGACGAAGTGCCGGATCAGACCGGGCCGTCTACTCAATCAAGACCACCGTCCAAAGTGGTGTGGGACCACGAGAGGGGCATTTAGACCACGAGTTGTAATGTGCTATTTACGATTAGCCCGTCAACCAGCAATTACAGTTATAGTTCAGTACCTGTGGTCTTAACATCGTCTGAGATATTTATTGCGACAGCAGTTTACTGCTGTTCACTTTTCACTGCCATGACGTCTTTCCCCGCCGAGACACGCGAGGAGCTCATTCAAGCAGCCATCACAGGTCTCACTTCTTCTTGGTCATTTGTGGGTTAAATATACCGACATGTCTTAACTTATGCAGCCAAGTCTTACGCTTATGTGCCCTATTCCAACTTTCGCGTTGGCGCTGCTCTGCTGTGTGTGGACGGGACGGTGATCAACGGATGCAACGTCGAGAATGCGAGCTATGGTACGTTCTTCTTGATCTTTGTCACACCTACATCGACAACGCGATCTGATCTACAGGTGGGACGATATGCGCCGAGCGTACTGCGATCGTGAAGGCGGTGGTAAGCCCGGTCTCGTCTTTCTCGGCAACCCATCCTGGAACTTTCTTTTACCCCTCCGTCGAGTCTGTTCACCTTCCAATAATCTTTTCCCGTTGGCTATGTTATTATTTCCCGGATATCTATCTGATCGAGCTTGTTAACTCCCTTGCATATGTCACGTCGGACGATGATCGATGACCACCGTCGACAGAGCGAAGGCAAGAAGAATTTTGTTGCGGTAGCGGTTACAAGGTATGTTACTCTTTTCTATCATCCACGTTCCTGATAACGCTCACCCGCGAGGCCATCTTCGTTTTTTGTTTAAATCTGTATCACTCCATATCTTTCTTAGTGACATCCCTCTCATCTCGCCCTGTGGCATGTGCCGCCAAGTCCTCCGCGAGTTCTGTCATCTGGATACACCCGTCCTACTCGTCCCGGGAGATTATCCACATAGTCAACCTGGAAGCGGAAATGGGGAGCAGGGTGGCGTGAGGGTGGAGACGGTTGGGGGGTTGTTGCCGCTCAGCTTCGGGCCTGAGGATCTGGAGCGGCCGAAGATTCCTGGGGCTCCAGGAATCTGATTCCATAGGTGAACGTATCACTCCCAGGCCTACCCCGACATCTACTTTGCCTATGTCAATATTATAACGTGAAAATTTACTGGCCCCTTCTTAACCGAACATTACCCAGGCCTGCGTATAAATGGTCAGGAAGAGGGCGGCATGTTAGACGGCGTGTGTGCTATTTATGATCACGCTGCTAATCGTGGTGTTATATTACACTGTGTGGAATGCTATCATCTGGTATCTCTGATCTCATCCAGATAACGATAACTTGCTAGTACCATGGTGGTATCACTCCCTGACGATGCTCGCGAGGGGCTTATCCAAGCAGCAATTGCAGGTCACTTCTTCACCCCTGCTCACGCCGGGAGTAAGCGCACTGATGCGTCTTTATCATGTACTGTGTTCAGCCAAGTCGTATGCCTATATTCCCTACAGCAAATTTCGGGTCGGTGCTGCCTTGTTATGTGCTGATGGGTCTGTGATCAAGGGATGCAACGTTGATAACGCGAGCATCGGTACGTTTGCTATATCATCCGCGTGATTTCTTTCTCTCTCCCTCGATGATGATGATGATGATGATGGGTGACAAATTGACCTCAAGGCGGGACGATATGTGCTGAGCGCACTGCGGTCGTAAAGGCAGTGGTGAGTCAAATACCATATGCATGTTTACTTACACCCTCATTGCCACCTTTGCGATGCATCCGCTTCACTGCTCGCTCGTGTCTGAATAACAGAGCGAAGGGAAAAAGGATTTTGTCGCTGTGGCGGTTACCAGGTCCGTAACCTCCGATCCTATTCGCCTTTCTCACCTGCGCAAATTGTTCGTCTCACTGTCTGTTTTCCTTGTGTTCTGCAGCGACGTCATTCAAACCATCTCACCGTGTGGCATGTGCCGCCAGGTTCTTCGCGAGTTCTGTCACATGGACATGCCTGTGTTACTCATCCCGGGAGACTATCCCCAAAATAGAGATGGGAATGGAGATGGCGGCGTGAAGGTGGAAACGCTTGGGGGATTGCTACCGTTGAGTTTCGGGCCAGAGGACCTCGAGCGGCCGAAAATTCCCGGAGCTCCAGAGAGGCATTGAGTGATGCGGCGATACACAGTGATAAAGATCAATTTTTTTGAGGAGTTCATCTGCCATTTTACCATCGGAATCCAATAACCAGGTTCTTATTGAAAAGAGAATGTTGATTCAAGCCAAGTGAACAGGATGCGACAATTTTGAAACTCCGTCTCTATGTGCTCTACACCGCTACCATGATCATGATCGCATATAAGCGAACGATATATCTACATATATCTATGTCCATCACTTTCGCCTGACCTTAGTAGCTCCAGCTCCCGATAATGTACGTTGATCAACATCCTAGCACTGCTTGCGTATTCTCTCCCTCTGGCCTCTCCTGCTACGACAGACATCAATAGGCATTAGGACGGCCAAGAGATTGTCCTCCGGTGCACAGCAGACTGGGCAAAAGGGGCTGGAGGTGGAGGCAAAGGAATCTTCCAACCCCCCACAAAAGTGTGGGATATGCGAGATCCACGAATGAGGATCAGAAACAGTCTTTTCAAATAAAATGGACATACCTGCGTGTAGGACGGCGGCGAACCACTGGACTCACTCACGTCATCGGCATGATGCAGTTCGTCCTTCGCAGACACTCGCACAGTCAGCTCCACCGCAGGCTCCGTATCCACATGTGTATATTCTCGATGCCTCCTTCGTCCTCGCTCTTCTATAGGTGAGTACAGCCGTCTTTCCACATCTGGCGATTCAATAAGCCCTCCCCGGCCATACGCAGAAAGGCAAACCAAAAACATCATGATGATTGTGAACGCAATGCCTGTACAGAAATATTGTGAGTTCGCGAAAGTTCCGTGGTAAAATCAAAATCTTGACAAACCCATCAGTATCCCCGCCATATAGAGGAAGGACCCTTCGGCAAAGGAGTAATCGCTGGGAGTCGAAGATTGGGCATGTGTGCTTGAGGCGTTCGCGAGGAACGTACGGGTGAAACCGTTTTCGGATTGATATAAAGAGCTGTGCATGTCTGTGGTTGGTGTTTATGATTCTTTCAGGTTGTGTTGTGAGCGTTTACTTGGAAAAGCAGGTTCCCCTATTATCTATCCCCTTTTTTTTTGAATCGGTGTACCGTTTTGGGGCATGTAAATTCCATACACAGCGCTGTATACTCCTAAAATTTGAATGTGCTTCATGCGCTCGATCACATACTATACAATTTATGCTGATGTAGGCACTCAGGAGGCAAGAAGATCAGGCAGCTGCAACAATGATCGGACTAAGATGAGGATCGTAATGAAAAAGGGGGGGATTTATTCAATTGTATACAGCATAAGACGCACACTGCTTAGATACACAGAGAGGAGTGGTGGAGGGCAGCGCAGCCACTGTAGTCTGTAGATAACAAAGTAGACAGAAAGGAAAATGAAATGAGAGAGCTAGCCGGTGAGGTGATCTATCAGACCGGGACATGCGTACACACATTCTATTTGATATGTATGTACCATCAAACTTGAGGGAGATGGTCTGGACTCTGAGCTCCCTTCTCTTTGTCCACAGGGACATTGAAACCAGGATTGTGGTGACGGTCGCCATCCCAGTCCAACCTTGTCCGAAGCAACTGCGCCACCCATGTCAAGGCAAGCAACACCGGCACTTCCACCAACGGTCCGATGGTGGCAGCCAACGCCTGATCAGAGTCAACACCATACACTGCAATAGCAATAGCGATAGCCAGTTCCTGGTCAAAGCGCGTATATCACAAGTGAGTGGATTTGCTCATATGGACTGTAAGTGTAGCACACTTACAAAGTTGTTGCTTCCTGCCGTGAAAGCCTGGACAACTGCCACCTGGTAGTCAAAAATCGGGCCTGCAGAGTTTCCACGCCTGGCTTCTTTCCGGACGAGGTAGTAAATCAAACCGAACGCGAACGTCCACATGATGAAAAAGTAGAGGATCATGGGGACAAAGACGCGGAAAACAGGACCTAGGTTGTGTACGATGTGGTGCCCTTGGTAAGCAAACATGACAATGATGGTGTATAAGAGACCGAAGAGCGCGAGCAGAGAAAAACGTGGAATGAATATGTCTTGAAAGAACCGCCTCGAAGTAAGGCGTATAAGGGTGAAACGTGTGATCACTCCCGCCACCAAAGGGATGCCCAAATACTTGACAGAGAGCATGTCAGAAGGGAACACGCACAAATGTGAAATAATATTGGCCTACAATTAATACCGAGATTGCCACCGAACCATACTGGAGGCGCAAGGATCGACTGGAACCAATTACGTCGACAAAGAGGACCGCATATGGCGAGTAGAGTATGATCTGTAATAATGAATTCGCAATGACGAGGAGAGCACAATAGTCGCTGTCTCCGCCCGCAAGCTGGTTCCATATCATGACCATAGCGATGCATCGCGCGATACCGACCATGATGACACCAGTGCGATATGTAGGGAGGTCCGGCAATGTCGCCCATGCCAACCCGAGCATTACGAAAGGACCGATGACCCAGTTCAGAACGAGACTGATGCTCATGTGTATCCACAACTTTCTGGACAGTAGAATGTGACCGAGAGCTTCATAGCGGACCTTGGTGAGGATAGGCCACATCATAATAAGCAGTCCGATAGCAATGGCTGAAGAAATAAAATAAAGTTTGGCTACCGTTAATCGACGGAGTGGATCCTGGGTTGCTCACGAACGGAAACACTGTCGAATTTCACTGTGTCAAATGCTGCTTGGACCCCTGGGACGAAGTCGCCAATGAGAACGCCGACAACCATGGAGACAAGGATGAGTGGTGTCAGTAGTCGGTCAAGGATACCTAGCCTTTGAAAGAGGACTAGTAGGGTTGGTCAGTGGCCATCTCATCTTCTCGTCTTGAGCGTAAACGAACCTTTGGGTGCACCTGAGGAGGGACCATCGGATAGCTGAGGGGTGCAATTGCAGCTGGACGCGACCCGGCCTTGGTTATCGCACATGCTAATTGGACTTAGAAATGATTCGACTATTGGTGATCTAGGCTGGTCAAGGCACGTGACCTTCCTAGAGTGTAGTCCGTGCAGGAGTAAGCGAGGTGGCAGCGTCCGCTTTCTTCCGCCACCTCGCCATCGCCAGCTCGCCGGCACGCCAGTCCTTCAGTCCCTCGCGTCGCTCGCCTTCTTCCCTCGTGCTCGCGCGCTCACACACTCTTTCACTCAACGGCCCTCACGCCCAGTCAATCCGCATCCCATGGCAGACCCCAATCTAGCTCGGGCGCCCGATTTCGCCGTCGTCGAATTTCTCCAGGAACGCCAAATTTTCATCGACATCGGCCTCACAGAACAGCAGGCCATCGATGCACTTCGCGCCCAGTGGACCCTCAAGAACGAAGCCGAGAAACAAGCTTGGGAGCAGCGACGGCACGCAACAGTCGCGGCTGAGGAGCAAGTTAGGATCCTGGAGGAGCAGCAGAAGCAGCAGCGGGATGAAGACGAGGCCCACCTCCTTCGAGAAGAGCGGAAAAAGAACAAAGTGAAGTTTGCCGCTATACCTGACCGCCCAGTCCCTTCAGAGCCACTAATCCTGCCCTCACTCGTAGCCATCTGGAAACTAAAAAGCCATCAGTTCTGTGAACTCTGGTACTTCACCAATGCCGGGCTAGATGAAGTGGACTGCTCCGGTTCTTTCGCCGTGGATGACAACACTCTTTCCATCCTCTCCTCCCATGATGGCACCCCCTCCTTTGTCCCTTCCGCCTTTGCCAAAGACAAAGCCTGCATCATTGCAGATGAAGACCTCTTATTTGAGCAGTTCAGCCAAGCTGCTGTCTGTCTGGCAAAATCCATGGTCGACTGCGGGTGGCAGCAGCCTCACGTTGAGATGCACATATGCTTCTGGATCAACCTCGAGGAGCACCCATGGCGGAACTTCTGTGTTGAATTGGAGCAGAAGGTGCTCCTCGTGTACCAAGGCAACCAGCGCTGAAA
Organism: Rossbeevera mucosa; assembly: GCA_038090415.1. Taxonomy (NCBI): domain Eukaryota; kingdom Fungi; phylum Basidiomycota; class Agaricomycetes; order Boletales; family Boletaceae; genus Rossbeevera; species Rossbeevera mucosa. The sequence continues at coordinate 4,096 of JBBPMR010000912.1, read as the reverse complement.
GTGGCACGCTACCATCACTGGTCCTCAAGCTTTCAACCTCGCCATCCTGAATGAGAAAGTCTTGTCAGACATGCACCAGTGCCTCATTCTCAAAGCGAACAATGAACACCAGTGTCTCATCAGTGCTGTAAGTCCTTCACCCGTCCAGTTCAACCTGCTCACTCAATTTAATTCCCTTCCTCCCCTTTTCCCATAATGCCATTTTGCACTGCACACATTGGTATTTCAACCACACGTGCCCACCACCTGGCGTCCACTGGTACGGACCATATGCCCGCACAACGTGTCCACTGGAAACCATCCACACGCCTCCTCCTCCTGCGTCCACTGGTTCTCTCCACACGCACATAATACACTGCATGGAACCAATCCACACACATGCACTCCGTGTCCATGTTCAACACCTTGTTCCCATTGCCCTCCCCTTCCCACACATGCGGTATACACCCAACCCCCACTCTGCCATCCTTGCCATTGCAGGCTCTGGACAAGATCTCGCGCTTTGGCGAAAAGACCTACAATGTCCCTACAATGCCAACCCGGCCAGCGCAGTCCCACTCCTGCTCAGCCAGTGGAAATTACAAAAGGCCCTTTTCCCCGCTGTGCGACACCTCAGGCTACGCATCCAAGAAGGCGTGATCCTTTCAGGCCAGTGACCAGCAGCAGCTCATGGCGCTCGTCCTTTCCATCTGCGCTGTCTGTCTTGGCAGGCACAAGCATGACGTCGCCCGCTGTGGCGCTGCCTGCACATGAGACGACAAACACGAGACCCATGCTCAACGCCTTGGCATCAACCTCTTCACAAAGTCAGGCAGGCAGCTCTGTGCCAAGTGGCAGAAAGCCAACGGGTGCTCCGAGCCCCATTGGGCCCTCCATATCTGCTCTGGATGTGGCTCCAAGTTCCATGGAGCCCAGCGATGCCCTCACGCACAGGACCCTCTTCCCGCCAACCCCATACAAGGCGAATGAGTGGGAGCATGAGCTACTTGCCGCCAACCTGTACACACGTTTCACCGATATCCCCACAGGTCTCCGTAATGGCTTCTTTGTTAATTTCCCCACCATATCTCACACACAGACCCCCCCCAACAAGGATTCTGTAAATACTTATGCAGACCAATTTAACCTTTTAATCCAACGTGAATTAACCAAAGGACGATACATTGGACCTTTTACACAGTCATCCCTTTCGTCACTAATAGGTCCTTTCCAGACCTTCCCCATCTCCATCATCCCTAAGCCCAACCGACCGGGAAAATTCAGAATCGTCCAAAATTTCTCCTTTCCGCTTAAGCCTTCTCCCAATTTTCCTGCCCCCTCCATAAACTCCCGCGCTGCATCAGATGCCTACCCCACCACATGGGGAAAATTTTCCATAGTATATCTTCTAATCACACGTCTCCCTCCAGAATCTGAGCTCGCTACTTGCGACATCGCAGAAGCATACCGCACAGTTCCCCTCCATCCATCTCAGTGGCCAGGAGCAGTCATAAGAGCTGCACATGACCAATTTTACGTAGACACATGTGCGGCCTTTGGAGCCAGCCCTTCAGCCGGTTTATATGGGCACGTTGCAGACGCGGGCACTGACATCCTAAGAGCACACGGCATTGGGCCCATCGACAAGTGGGTAGATGACCACATCTTTGCTCGCATAAGAGTTTGCCACATCACCGGCTATAATGCACAGCGTGCCGCTTGGTCAGAACGCATCGCAGCCACAGGCGGCATCAAACAATCGGGAGCATGGCTGTGGTTCACAGCCCTTAGCCCAACACTGGGCAACCCCGAAGAGTTCAATGAAAATTGCACCTCCCAGATCAAAGACCTCTCACAAGCATCACCTCGAACCGAGCATGACAAACTCTTTACATACAACCTATCCAACATCAACGCACTCTCTAAGAGGCTTGGCATCCCATGGAAGACAACCAAGGACCAGCCCTTTGCCCCCTTAACAATCTACATTGGCTTCAAATGGGACCTCGAGGCGCGGACTGTCTCACTCACACCCGAAAAAGTCGAAAAATACCTAATGGCAATCCGGCACTGGCTGTGTCGCCACGTACACGTGCTCAAGGACGTGCAATCCCTCTACGGAAAGCTCCTGCATGCCACAGCAGCCCTTCGGAAGGGTCGCGCATACCTTACAGGGCTCGAACACATGTTGTGCCTATGCGCAGACAAACCATTCATGCCGCATCGCCCCGTGAAATCAATTGAATCGGAACTAGCATGGTGGTCCGAGCGCTTGCGGTGTGGTGACGTCATTCGGCCCATAAAAACCCCCTCCCCCTCCATTGACATCAGTGCTTTTTCAGATGCCAGTTCTGGCGTGGGCATTGGGATCGTCATTGGACAAAGGTGGCAAGCATGGCTCCTCCACCCAGAATGGAGAACCCTGCTCACACTGCAGCCCGAGCAGGACATTGGATGGGCCGAAGCTATCGCCTTCGAACTACTCATTCATACCATCAACGTTCTCCCAGATGCCCCAAGCCACGTCCTCGTCTATGGCGACAACACAGGTGTCGTCGAAGGCTGGTGGAACAGTAGGCACAGGAACCCCGAAGCCAATGCCGTCTTCAGGCGACTTCACGACTTCCTCGCTGAAGCCCATAGCGTTTGCGAAGTTCTCACCCGATACGTCCCCAGTGGTGCCAACCCAGCAGATGGGCCTTCCCGAGGCATCTTCCCATCCCGTTCCCTCCTCCTTCCGCACATTGACATCCCCCTTCCCCTCAGACCTCTCCTCACAGACGTCGGCCACCTTAGCCCAAATGACCTCCACCTACCCGCGCAGCCGCCCTCCCCTCCCCTCACCTTTGGCCACAAGCCTACCAACGCCCGTCGAGGTGGAAGCAGCAGACTCGAAACACAAAGCAGTCCAACAAGCCAATTCGAAGACCAGCTCATCCTTGACGCTCTCCAAGAATACGCCAAGTAAATACCTATCCATCACCCGTTTCCACTCGCCTTCACCGTCAGCCACTGCATCCTCTGAAACACTGCATTCCCTCCATGACACCGAACCGCCACATTCCTACCACCCCACCCTTATGCCTATCCCTTCTCCTCTTCGCCCACATTGCCTAGCCAAAGACAGGCTGCGCATGTGGACGCCTCTGAAGGCACTCCACGTGGCTCAAACCAGCAACCAACCCATTTCCGAAGATCGCGTCAACCGCATCCTCGACGTTATCGAAGCCTCGTGGACTCAAAAAACCAAAGAGACGTACGCAACCGGCCTACTTGTATTCCACGTCTATTGTGACCTAAACAGTGTCCCTGAACCTCTTCGTTGCCCTGCATCTCAAGCACTGCTAGCTGCTTTCATTGCCAGCTGCGCAGGCGCATACTCGGGATCAGCGTTATCCAACTTCTTAGCAGGCTTGCGTGCTTGGCACATCCTACATGGCCACGAATGGAAAGTCAACACCGCCGAAACATGTGCCCTTCTCGAAGGTGCCTCAAGACTGGCTCCCCCTACATCCAGGCGGGCTAAGAGACTTCCTTTTGAGTGCGACACGCTCCTCCTCTTCATCACATATTCCAACCCCTTGTTACCACGGGATGCCGCCATCATCGCCTGCATCCTAATCACCTTTTACTCTGTCTCGCACCTCGGCGAATTCACAGTTCCCACATTGAAAGCTTTCGATCACGCAAAGCACATCACCCCCTCCCACGTCACCATGACGCAGGACCAAAACGGACTTGCCGTGTTGTCCATGCGCATCCCGAAGACAAAATGCTCCCCCGAAGGCGAAAACACCCAATGTGCCCCAATGGCACACCTCACAAACCCACTCGCATGGCTGAATAACCACTTCGAGATCAACCAGCCAAGCCCGCACGACCACCTCTTTGCATGGCGGCACCCAAAAGGACTGCGCCCCCTCACAAAATCTGAAGTCACCAGCCGCATCCGGGAACTAGTTGCCCAGTACGAGCTCCCAGTTCTCAAGGGACACAGTCTTCGCATCGGGGGCACACTCCACTACCTCCTTCAAGTAGGCAACTGCATGGGTATAGATACCCATGGTGGGTCGTGGGTATGGGTATCCATGGGTATGGGGAGGGGTATAGCCAACTG
>JBBPMR010000911.1:0-13422 GCA_038090415.1 Rossbeevera mucosa | reverse complement strand
GGATATACGCGTCTTCCAAGACTGCCCTGTGCGTCCTGCGCGCAGTGAGATACAAGACGAGAAAGCGAACCCTCGAGACCACAAACTCGAAGCCATTGAACCAGAGAGAAGGAGAGAAAGTACGGAGCAACTCGAGATCGAAAACCACGAGAAGCATTTTAGACGTGAGCACGACCTTGTTGATCCCTGTAGTAGACCTTGTTTTTTGCCTTGGAATTCAGCTCCTGAAGCGAAATCATAGCGACAACGTCAGAGTCGAGTACAAGGTTTCTTGTTGGTGGAATACAAGAATTGCCGCATATACTAATTAGGATAAGCGTGGTTCTCCTAATCACTTGGAGGTATTTACACTATGAACCCAAACTGCCACAAAGCCTGCGTTGCGTAGACGAGTCGGCACTCCTGCCAGTGGTCGACGCTGTGAATGAAACATACAGCAGGCAGGCGCGCGAAGGTGCCGATAGGGCCTGTGCGTGAACCGTTCCGCTGGGCGTTTGTCAAATTTTGTGTTAATTATCATCACTGTTGCTACTAGATTCCGAGCGTGTTGCCACTGCGTTCGGATACACTGCGGAGGAGCTACGGTCGGTCCCAGCTGGCGCGCATATGGGACTATCCTGCGGAAATCCTATCGCAAGGGCGTCGACACAGGAGGCAAGCGCTGACGATTCTGTCTCAGGAGTCGTTATTGATATCTTTGTTGCGTTATTATGCCTACAGAGAGAGACAGTTGTCGATCTGAGCTCAGGCGGGGGAATCGACGTCTTCCTTGCCACTGACAAAGTCGGACCCACGGGCCAAGTCGTCGGGATTGATAACTCGGAGGTGAGTCTCAGCCGATAGCCTCAAACCTTTGGATCGCGAGATTGACTGAGTGATCGAAACGGACCGTATGAATAGGACATTATTTCTCGGGCTCATCGCAACGCGGCGGCCAAGGCTCAACTTGCTGACATTGGCGATCTTAATCAATGGGCCAGTAAGTACGACTGCTATGTAATATTGCATATCCGCCATGTTGACCTACGATCTCTCCTGAATTGAAGGATCGCATCAGATCTACACTAGTAAAAGTGACAGCGTTGACGTTACTGTCATCCCCGATCCAGTGCCAAAATCCGCACTGAAGAGTTGGTGGGATGCGTATCCGATTCCAGCATCATCACCGGACAGCCTGGAGTGTGCAGAAGTTGCGGATCTCATCAGGAATCCCAAGCTGGGCGAGAAGGATTTCGTCGTAGTTGACGTCAGGAGAAACGACCATGCAGTGAGGGTCCCACGTTTCAACCATCCATCACCTGGATAACGAAAATGACAATCTAATGCAGGGGGGTCATGTCCGTGGAAGCGTTCAGCATCCGGCCCAAACTTTCTACGACAACTTGCCTGAGTTTTATGAAGCGTATAAGGAGACGAAGCAGGTGATATTCTATTGTGGGAGCTCGAATGGTCGAGGGCCACGGTGCGCTAAATGGTACTAATTATTGTTCTGTTCGGGTTGAGGAATATGAATCAATGGCCTTTGACTGACCAGTGCATCTTTAGGTATCAGGATTACTTGGACCAGCAAAGGAACACCGAGTCGAAGGCGTTCGTGATGACAGGGGGTGCGAAGAAATGGGTGTCTAGTTACAAGGAGCAGGAATATTTGGTGGCGTTCGACTGAGAAATGCCCAAGTTATACGTATATTTGTTCGATGTGTTGCATTGTGAGCGGAAGAGAAGATACAGTTGCATGTGTTCGAGAGGTGACGTTGAATCGACGGAAAGAACGGATAAAGTTCTTACCGAAGAACATGTCGCTGACAGTTGACTCCGTTGGTCATGACACGCTTGCGTTCTTGAAGTGCGACGACACAGCAACCTCGAGCTCAGTCCCACTTGCGGCGGCGCCACTATGCCATGCGCGCACATGCGGCCCTGCTAGCCTGATTTGCGCTGCGAAAAAGGCCACAGGCACGCTGAGAATGCTCAGACCCCCACCATCACCTTGAGGCTCCATCATGCAACCACTATGCTCCAGCAAGCAACGAATAGCTAAGCAAAGCAGCTCACTGCTTTAGGATTGACGACTCGGACTCTATTGAGACCATCATGACGCAAAAGTTCACTGTCAGGCTCTCCAATGAGTTTGTTCGCCAAGACGCTAACAGGATCCTGAGTCTTGATCTTTTCTGAGCTTATGGCGTTGGGATACGCGCGTACTATGCTATGTCGATGGTATGGATGGAGAGGGTGCAGCGGACTAGCATGTGCGTCTTCATTGTACTTTGTCAGATCAGAATGCAAAGTAATCTCTCAGTCAAGTGTATCATACGTATCAAACGTCAGATACTAGCTAGCAGCAAAAATAACTGCGAGCTCTGTGAGTATGGGTCCCCCAGAAACTTTATAAACGCCGTATCAACATCCAAGGTCTGAGAAAGGTATCCGGCGTGATACCTAGAAAATATCAATATCACGTCCCACAACGCTGGGATGCACTTCTTTACTATTTTCCAATTGTCTTCGTGGCCTCTACCAGGCAACAGCTTCAACCAGCTTCCCATGAACAAAAATCACGCTTTAGTCGTCTACACGCAACATATTCCGCTCTCTGCCACTCATCCAGCATTGGATAACGCCCGTGAGGCTTTCCGGCCTCATTCATCTGGGTGACCCAGATCAACACCCAGATGAATGATTCTGCATCATGCTCATATGAATGCTTACGTCGTGAGCTCCTCGAATCGCTTCCTCTGTGAGGAGGAAGATTGACATGTAAGGAACCGTTCCAGTTGGAGTAACCGTATCCTCGGTGGACGCCAAGTCGAAGTCATTGAGAACACCCACAATCTTCTCCCCGTCTTCATAATACATCAGATTGGATGGGCTGATGTCTCGATGAAAAATACCTCGTTTCCAGAGGGCAAGGTGGCCTTGATGCGAAAGTAAAAAACCCAACTCGACTATACCAATAGAATTGACTCACATTTCACTGTCGCCCACCAGGCGCACAAAAACCTATCCCCATCGAGTTCAGTGATCGGCTTCAGCTTTGGAAATATGACATATAAAGAACACGAGCTCCTCTGAGTCCAGTGGTTGGGCCGAGACGCTCCCAGAACTTTGAGGTGGAAACATTTACAAACCTCTTGAAACACACTACCACAGGGACGTGTCCTTTTCACGTCATCGTTGTCCTTTGCAATCTTATGCACTTTCTCCAACATTTTGGGTTCGCTTACGCGCACGGCCTCTGGCCAGGAAATCTTGGCGACGACATCGTCCTCGGCATCCTTGATCTTTGAAGAACACAGGTTGGTACCCCAACCATTTAGTCCGTAATGCGGTACTCGTTTCTTGTCCGACAACTCAAGGACGATGGTGATCTCGCGACCGTCCTCCCCGCACAAGGTCGCCTCGACTTCTAGGGACTCACTATTTGAGGATGAGCCTAACGATAGTAACGTGCTCAACCATGGTGGCGGTGAGTTCATAATGATTGTAGCTAGGGCTTTTTCGCTGATTGTTACTACTAAATATTCATCCGTTTGCGCCGTCGGCATTTCCCGAGTTTGCTGGAGTCGGTGTATACCGCCACCAGCGCGGTTTGCTGCGTTACGCAGATGAACAGAAGTAGCAGTTTACGACGATGTTTCTTTCATGTGATAAATAGGAATCTAATATGTGATTAAGTGATGTACTAGTAATTCCGATTACTGCCTGCTCGGTAAGTAGTAAAAATAGTAAGTGCTCCCTTCACGACATTGAACTTCGATATATGTATATATTTGAATTTATCCATTCGAAACTGGCGAATTTCACTTCTACTCACTAAACCTTGATCAAAACTTTGCCCACAGTCTTTCCACCCGCCAGATCCTTCTGTGCTTGCTGCGCGCCCTCGGCCGTGAACGGGACTGTTAACGAGAGAACAGAAAACAAACACTCGTCATCAACAACGTACACCGGCCTCAAAGCTTCAGGTTCTTCTCACTGAGTTTCAGCGGTGCAAAAGGCGGGACGGCACCGGATACGTTGCCGACAGATACGAGTGTACCCTTTCTTCTCAACATCTCAAAGTCTGAGTCAAACCTCTCAAACAAGTCAGCGATAAAGGATAACTCAGTGAAATGTCTCACGTGTCTTTACCAACACCATCGAAGATAGCGTGCACGCCCTCTCCCTTTGTAATTTCTAGGACTCTCTTCAGTGTTTTCCTTCTTGTAGATGACGACATGGTCAGCGCCATTCTGCTTTGCAATCACTCCTTTCTCATACGTGGATGTTGTTCCGATGACAGTAGCACCGCGAGATTTGGCGTATTGACAGAACAAGATGCCCAAGCCGCCGGCGATGGTGTGAATCAAGATGACATCACCCTTTTTGACATCATATGCTTCCTCCATAAAGGTGATTGCTGTGAGGCCTTGGAGAAATACGGCAACCGCGGAACGAGTGGAGACGCTATCGGGGATAGGATATGCCTGCTTCCACGGGATGGAAATATACTCTGCGTGCGTATTCTCAGCCTCCTGCATGCTCATCCAAGTCATATTCTGTATGTCAAGTACTGGAAAGTAGACACGTACCACAACGACACGGCCACCCTGCATGTATCCACGCTTTTGGTACTCGGGATCATTGAGAACGGCGGAGTCGTTGGGTAAGCCTACGATCACTCCGTCCGCCTCTTTATATACGGGAAGTTGGGAGTGGGATAGAGGCCTTGCCTGTAAAACTCAGTCAGACCGACACACGGTCGAAACTAGGAGTCTTCTCGCCTAAAGTAAGTGTCGATAAAATTAACCCCAAATATTCTACCTGTGAGTTCATTTCGCTCGGTCAGCTCAACATTCAATTTGACCTAATTGAACAAAGGAAAGGAATTAGTACCCCTTACGACAATGTGTCCACCGGGGAAAGAAATCTCGGTCTTCTCGATCACTTCGGGACCGCCATTTTTAGCGATGCTGACAACATGGATCCCTCCGCGGAGAAATGTCATCGCAGTCGGACTTGAGTCAGCAGCTGGAACGAGGGAGGATTCTCTAACTGAAACTGGGTATGACGCCATACTACCCGTGATAGGGGTACTCGCAAACTCCGAGTCCGGTTATGTACGGCGTACGTGGTACTGTTGCCGTTCTCGCTGTGTCAGAAAAATGCAGATATCGAAACGTTTCTGTCAGCAGATTGAGAAGGATGACTAATGGGAAGCGTGAGGTTGAGACTAGGCAAAGCTCAGCATCTTAGCCAAAGCGACACGAAGCATCTTGAAAGTACATTCTATTGGAATATCGTACAACCTTCATTCGCTGACCTTGATCACCAGTTTACCGACCGTCTGTCCGCCCGCCAGATCCTTGTGCGCTTGCTGCACGCCTTCCGCTGTGAACGGGTAATCCTTGTGAATGTTGGCCCGCAGAGCTCCGCTTTGGACGAGGCTCCAGAGTTTGGGGAAGTAATACAACCTCTCGTCCAACGTGTAGGCGTAGTTCATCAACCTGCCAAGTCAGATCGCAAGTGAGAACTACAAGCTTGTTCATGCACCTACGTTGGTCTCGTAATTTTCAAGTTTTTATCACTGAGCTTCAACGGTGCAAAAGGTGGAACAGGACCCGATGCATTTCCGACAGAAACGAGCGTACCCTTTCTCCTCAGCATCACAAAGTCCGATTCGAAACTGTCAAACGATCATTAAAGAAGCTCAAACGTCGCTCCAACTATTACTCACGTGTCCTTGCCAACGCCGTCAAATACGGCGTGCACGCCTTCTCCGTTCGTGATCTCCAGCACCCTTTTTACGGTATCCTCCTTCTTGTAGATGATGACATGGTCAGCACCATGCTGTTTCGCAATCTCTGCCTTGTCATCGGTGGATGTTGTTCCAATGACAGTAGCGCCACGATACTTGGCGTACTGGCAAAAGAGCAGGCCTAGGCCACCAGCGATAGTGTGAATCAATATGATATCACCCTTCTTTACGTCGTATGCTTCCTCCATAAAGGTGATTGCAGTAAGACCTTGAAGAAACATCGCAGTCGCGGAGCGAGTGGATATGCCATCAGGAATAGGATGCACGTCCTTCCACGGGATGGAAATGTACTCTGCAAGTGCCCCTTGGGTCACCTGCATGGCGATTTAAGGAGTTAGAACCTCATACAGATGGCGAGACTGAGAAAAAGAGGTGGACCCACCGCAGTGACACGCACGCCTTCCTTATATTTAAGCTTCTGATACTCGGGATCGTTAAGGATGGCGGAATCAGAGGGCAATCCAACGACCACTCCACCCGCTTCTCTGCCGAGGACGTACGGGAACTTCTGGATGGGATAGAGGCCTTTCCTGCACGATGCAAGGTGTGAGGAATATAGTACAAAGTCATATGTGGGGGATCTTACCTAAAGTAAGTGTCGATGAAGTTGACGCCAGAGTATTCGACCTTGAGTCATCTCGTTAGTCCGGTGACATTGATCGGTCTAATGATGACGATATTACCTTGACGACGACATGACTAGGTTCAACAGCTGGGAAAGGGGTCACCGTCTTCTCGATGACTTCGGGACCGCCATTCTTTGCGATAGAGATAGTTTGGATGGTGGAAGGATATGACATTGCAAGTTGGCTTATCGAGAACGGGAGTGAAATGAGGGATAGTCTCCGGGAAAAGCCATAAATATCATGGTATTTTTTGATGATTGCTAAGCGCAATGATGATGATATCATCATCATCGATCCCGTGGCACGGCGTGATGCCGTCGGCTTTCCAAATTCCAATAGCCTGGTGACCAATCCATTTCCAGTTTATTCATCTTCAGAGTCAGTGCATGTAGTAACACATCGTGTGTTGATAGACTGCGTGATTTCTGTTGAATGAATATATGTTTATTCTACAAAGAGTAGCGCCTACAGCGCTAGTATTACGTAAGCGCATGTACATCGTATCGCTTACACATCTGAGTTATAATTAACTCAACCACAACGCGTCTCGGTCCAACCTCAGAACCTACCTGGTAAGCCTAGCCCTCTACTCTCTGGTTCCCAAGTGCAGGCGCTGCCGTATGGCGCGTCCTAAACCCATCAATTTCGACATCAGAGGGGTTTTGCGAAGATGGAGCATTCTGTGTAGAAAATCTTATATGTGACTGCAGATCTATTCTGCAGTTACATGTAGTAGCCAAGCAATAGCGCACCACTAGGGTATTGTTACCTAGTAAAACAGGAGGAAATATATACTACTTCTGGACAATACAAGCATTATGGCTTCTGTTGTAAGGCCGGGTCGCACAAGTCAATCGATCTAGGACTCTAAGTCAGCCACACTTTGTCTTCCGTCCAATCTTGACATTACTGGCCCAGCCCAAAAAGGCTTGCTCAAGTATTTGATATATCAGGGCCACCTGTTCATTTCTCTGCACCATCTCGAGGCGTTGCTCTCGCAAGGCATCGATCTCTTGAGCGACCGGGTCGAGTGGCGACAACGGACCCAGTGGCGATGAAGCAGAAGGAGTCAATCCGATGGCGTTAGAGGTTGTCTGCGAACAGGGATCGAGAAGGTTGTGGAAGCGCAGCAGCGACGTCAGTGCAATAAACGTCCCTGTCCTGCCCACTCCCGCAGAACAGTTCACCATGACAGGCGGGTCTGAATGCTTGCCTGCATGAGCGAGCGGATCCTTGTTAACTTTATCAACCAGTCGCAGAAACTGTAGCAAGCTAGCCTGGTTTTCTTCCTCCGGAATCCCGTGGTCTGGCCAGGCGGTGTAAAGCAGATGGGTAAATGTAAAGGGCTCCGGGGGGCCCTCGCCCTCAGCAACGACGGACACCTTGCTCTGGATACAGTTTGCATCCTCGATCGGCTTCTGTTCCTTCAGGGTCACGACGAGAGGACTGGCGCTAATCCCGCCTTCCGGTAGGACCGTCATCGACTCGCCGATTGTAACAGGAAAGTACGGATAAGCTTTGATTCGTCCGTTTTCAAAGTTGAGTGTCAGCTGCACGACAGTGCGCACTCGACTCCCTTGGGGAAGCGACGGTTCCGACGAGGGGCCCAAGGGTTGGCCTAGCACGCTGAGGAACGTATGGGAGGTGTCCCGCAGGGGTGCCTGTGTGGCGATCCACCACTTTTTCCCGTACAACTCCTTGACCCAGCTCCCGTTGAAGTATCTCCCTTGTCCCTCTCCACAACCTAAGCAGGCGGTGTCGGAAATGCCCACCACAACGCGGGTGCGATCGTAAGGTTCGATGTTGGAGTAGCGGTTGCCCCACCTGTTTGCAGGATCGCGGCCGATCGCGACAGAGTAATATTTAGAGAGATCTGTATTCTCTAGGTGCGAGACAGGATTCCCTTGAATCGACTTGCAGCTGTCAGTAGCAGGGGGTGCATTGCGATAGCTTGAGCGTTCTTTCTCGCGTTTGCTTAGTTCTGCGAATACGGCACGCTGGTGAATTGGATCGCGGGCGTGGATGAGCCACGAGGGTACGGTGGGAGGCATTGCAGTTAAAAATGATACTCAAAAAGGGAAGTAATTATACGGACGCTTACGGACCCAATTCTCAAGATCTCACGCCTCACAGCATGTCCGTCCGTATCATCGCATCAGAGACATCCACATATCCACAAGTCCTGTGAGGGCGATGTCGAGTGTTTAGGAGCAGGTCGCTCTTATTTTACTTTATCTGACTCGGATCCTGTTGATCTCCCCATCGGCTGTATACCAAAGTTCTTACAGTTCTCACGCTTCACCTTTCCGAATCTGCAGATACCTGTGAGGCGATGTCGAGTGTCTACAGGTCGCACATAACACCAGACACCAAAATCAAGTCAGTGTCCTTCCTTTGACGTGAACTCAGATCAGTTGATAACTCCTGTGTACAAGAGTTAGCTCGGTGCTAGACAAGTCAGTTGGCAAGAAGTACCTGACGGATGGCAACCCAGAGACTTGCTGGACATCTCAGCAGGTGTGATACACCTAGAAATGTGGAACGGTACCGTCTCACTGGCCATACAGGGCCTTCCACAGTTTATCCAACTCGTGTTCCCCGAGCCTATACTTCCGAGGAGAATTGTATTGACTTTCCAAGGAGGATTCGTCGGTATCCAGTGCACGATAGAAACTGCTGTCTCTTCTAAAGTGCCAGTGTGGACAACATGGGACCATATCCACCCAGAAGACATCAACCGACGCCAGATATTTGAGCTACCCATAGGGGGCAAAGATATCCAGTGCATGAGGCTCGTGTTTGAGAAGAGCTCAGACTTTTTTGGTAGAATCACCATTTACGAGCTCAACGTCGAGGGGATGTTGTGACTCGGGCATTTTGATCGATGTCCTAGATACGAAGTACATAACCTACGGTCTCAATGATTTGAGGCAACCAAAGTCCATTGGGTCACAGTGCCTGCGGTGTGCAAACAGACAAGTCATTCACCTTGCCGTCAGAGTCGAGAAGCATCCACATTTGGGTCATTTTAAGGTCGCAGAGCCACAGGTTGCTGAGTGCTGAGTCCAGAGGAAAGCGCGGATCGATGCGACGACGCTGTGTATAAGAATGACGCTTTCGGGACGCCGGATACGCTCGGCGAGTGACAAGACCAAAGCTAGTCGCCCGAGAACATTGTTTGGGGCACCGATGATGGGCCAAGAAGACTGGCACCAAGCTTCGGCGACTTGGGGGGCGCTCAATTTCGCCAATGGTACACCACACGAGTTGACCGTGGAAGAAGGTATATGCACACTAGGTGTGAGTGAGTTGGCGAGTACACGGAGATCAACAGAGACAAGAGTGGATTGCATGGTAGGGTAGGCCGATTCCTTTTTTATTAAGGATAAAGGGGAGCAGGAAGAAGAAAGGCAAGGAGAATTGAAAATGGACCACTTTTTTATAGACCAGCTTGACAACGTCATCGACCGCGTCGACGCTCTGGCATTTCCCACATTTCGTCCTCAACCCGCCGATATCTTCCTCGCCCACCAGAAAGCGACCAGAGCTGAAAGGCCTCCCGACCCAGACACGACGAGAGCAGGCACCAGACCAGACCAGCAACACTGCCAAAGTACAGGGTCAGCCACAACGTAAAGCCGATTAATTTGGCCATATAGCTACATGAGAAACGCAAGCAACAGCAACAGTAGCGGCAGCGCAATCGCCGACTCGCTGTTACCTGCGGCATCCATGACTGCGTTGAACCGAGTGACGGCGGAGTGACGTAACTCGTAGTTCAATGCCGCCTCATATCGAGCGTCAATATGTCGTTCTTCGTACGCCTATGACACTTCATGACTCTACCCCAGGTTCATCTACCTTTCCAGAGGTACGCTCTTCACCTCACTCATACATTACAGTCTAAAAATCATGCTACCCAGTTGCCTGATGTCTTAGTAGTACCTGCAAAATCGGACTCGGACGACATAGAGATGAGGCCACCCAGACCTGAGTGTATCTCTGACCCCTATATGTTCCGTGTAGGACTCAAGACGGACGATGAGCTTTCACAGCTGCGCCGTCGTAAAAAACACGGCAAATCCCTCGAGTTGTATCACCGAAAACAAAATAGTGTATGGTCCACGTACCCATTTCTTTCATGTTAGTTCACACTCTTATCACCCCAGCTCATCCGCTCGCTCTTGAAGCCGATGGAAGACCATTCAAGAGAAGCTAAGGATCTGGAAAAGGCTTATCGCCTCTCGGTGGGCTTCCGTGTCTCGTCAGCTGTGCAATCCTGACTGACCTCCCTTCCCAGATTAAAATTGCCGTCTGGGCAAGTCTTACCGCGAACATCATCCTTTGCGTCCTTCAGCGTACGTCTTCAGCTCTTCCTTCTTTCTTTGTTTCCTTAATAATCACTTGCTAGTCTATGCCGCTATATCTTCTTTGTCACTTTCCTTGATCGCCACTGGGATCGATTCTTGCTTCGATGTCGGCAGTAATGTTTTCTTGTACTTCATCAATAAGAAAGCAGTCAGGATGGACATCAATAAATGGCCAGTAGGCGGCGCTCGTCTGGAGACCATCGGAAACATCATATACGGTGAGATTTGCACACCATCCGCCGTCGGGGTCGCGTCTCATCTCCCTGTCTCAAGGTTCTTTGTTCGTTCGTCTCGTTATCGTGAACCCCTTTTAGCACCGACATTTCTACAGAATGTCCTCTGTCAACCTCGTCGTCATTGTCGAGTCCATTCGTTCGCTAATGTCGCATTCATCCAACAACTCTTTTCACCTTCCTTCTATACTGGCAGTCGCGGTAGCTTTAGGTGACTATGCTCATCTAATCTAACTCCTCGTTCATCAAAGAATTCCCAACAGGCGTTAAGATCATCCTCTTCCTGTATTGTTTTACCCTTCGATCCAGGTCCAGCCAGGTACACATCCTCTGGGAGGATCATCGTAACGACGTTGCCATCAACGGTTTTGGTATGCTGTTTGTTCACTGGGTCTAACTCAATTTCAAATTCATTAGGTATTCTCATGTCTGCTGGTGGCAGCCGTTTGCAATGGTGGTTGGATCCTGTTGGTGGCATGCTGGTAGGCATTTCCAACGGCAGTGTTTTTCTAGCTTCACGGGACGCTTTAGATTGCCACGAGTATTATTATTACATGGGTACTCACAATCTACGAGCAGTTTGGCCTCTTAGCGGGCAAATCTGCACCCAACGAATTCATTCAACTCATCACTTACAAAGCTATGATATTTAGCGCGCATATAGACAAAATTGATACTGTCCGTGCTTACCACAGCGGTCCGGTGCGTCCGCATATTTTTAGGTTGATCCATCTATCTGATGTTTCCATCCTTTTAGAATTATTTTGTCGAGGTCGACATAGTCATGGATGCCTCAACCCCTCTATGGAAGGCACACGATGTATCCCAGCAGCTCCAAGACAAACTTGAAGATCTGCCAAACGTGGAAAGAGCATTTGTCCATGTCGATTATGAGACTACACATGCACCGGTGCGTCTGTCTGCCTTCCGTTTCCTGACTGGTTACTTGAAAATAATCCCAGGAACATCGTAAACGTGTATAATGGGTAGTCCTTCATACTCTTACTCGGTTCTGAATCTCAGTGTCTGGATATGCATTTTGAAATCATCGAAGCCCAGAGCATATGTACCATCATTAGTTTCATAGCCCATTTTGAATTGGTGTTCTACAAGTTTTCAATTCCGGTACTTACTACCGGTGCCTTCGAAATGCTGCTCGCCCCTCTTTCTAGCGACGGTGTCCCAATTTACGTAAGTAGGGCTAGCTTGCTACAGCTTGCTCAGCGACAACCACTATGAACTCATCACATGCCACTATTATCAGGTACATCTTCCTCTGGTTCCAGTGAGGAGCAGTAAGTCTTAGTTTCCATAATCTCGATCATCTAAATAAGGACCACAGAACGCCTCCTATTTGGCTGAAGATCGAGCATAGGAAGCGAAAAAGTCGACATCATTCCCATCTTGAATGGGTTGCGAGCCTGATCAGCTGTTGGGAGGTATAAGTCGAGTGGTACCGCAGATTGGCTTACCTGCCAGTGGTGAACAAACTGAATTTACCAACTTGTGCTTAGGCTTGCGCCCTACTTAGAAGTCCCAATTTGGGACACAAGGTTTGCTCATCCATGTAAGCTTACATATTTGCATAATCATCTGGCTCAACATCATCCAAGACCTCTTCTCCCCGTAATGCAAGGCTTTAAGGATCAACACTGTGGTTTGAATCACAATGCAGATCCAAATATTGGGCCCCAATCAGAAGTGCACAATGGTTACTTTGTGTGGTGAGGATGGTTGCGAGATCACTGTCACCGTTCAATTGTCAGACAAGAAACGAATACATTGAACCTTACAGACTAAATTTCCGGGCTACAAACCTCTTCTCTGCAAAGATTATGAATGTCGAGGATGATCTCGTCGTCAAGGTCTCTTGGCCAGAGGCTGGGCGCGTAAGTGAACCCGAAATATTGTATAAAGCGTATAATATTGCAAAGGACAACGGTGACGTGAAAGGACACGTTCCTGTGGTAATGTGGTCCAAGAGATTCGAGGACACATTCACCGCAAAGAGTCGGCTCGTGTTCTATGTATGATCATATTTCCAAAGCTCGATAGGGATGGGTTTTTGTGTGCTTGGTGGGTGACAGCGAAGTGTGAGTCACTTCTATTGCTATCGTCGGGTTGTTACCTTCGCATCAAGGTCACCCTGCCCTCTGGAAGAATGGCATTTATCACCGAGACATCAGCCCATCCATTCTGATGTAAGATGGAGAGAAGATCGTGGGTGTTCTCAACGACTTCGACTTGGCGTCCACCTAGGGCAGTATTGTTGGAGATCACGCAGATAGCAAACGGTGTGCGGTAGTACAGCCACCATATTACGTAATCATAGCTATTTCGAACCTTCGTAGTGTAGCCTTTACTCTAGTGACTTCTACTAGAGGTTCCTACAG
>JBBPMR010000909.1:0-13425 GCA_038090415.1 Rossbeevera mucosa | reverse complement strand
AGTACCTGCTAGCTCCAGAAGGTTCACTGCTGCGCGGAAACGCTGCATGCAGAGGTTGCAACCTGCACCATTGCGCTTCACTGCTGCATGGTTTCATACCTCCGGAAGGGGGAAACTATGTCAGTTCATTATGCTGACTTGTTCGCGTTTTACAGAACCAACAATGTCTTCCCACTCCTCGATTACCATCCCCATCCTCAATGGCGCCAACTGGTCTCAGTGGTGGCCCGTCATGAACTCATACATCCGGTCTACTGGGTGTTCTTGGGCTCTCTCGATCACCGGCCCCACCTTCGACCCCTCGGCAGCCATGGAGGAAACCAACTACTGGATCGCTTGGAACAAGGCCAACGATACCATCGCCGGCACTATCAAGCTCTATATGACCAAGTCCCTCCACCAGAAGTATTTCACTCAAGAAAATGCTGCTGATCTCATCTCTGCCCTCAAGAAGGAGTACGACACTCCCGGCATCACCAGAGCCTTCGCGCTCTTCAAAGAGCTTCTGGATACAAAGGTGGCGCAATCCAACCATCCCGCTCCCTCCATCAACAAAGTGGAGAATCTCTTTTCCCGTCTCAAAGATGCAGGGTACGCTATCCCTGATAAGGTCCAAGCGATGCTTTTCCTCGCCAAGCTCCCCCCCTCCATGGACGTCGTTGCGCAGATGATTGCGCAGAAGAAAGACAGTACTGGAAAGTTCGTTGACCCCACAGTTACGGATATCCAACAGGCTGCGATCCTCTCTTGGGATCAGTGCCAGATGAAGGATGCTCTGAAGGCCCCTTAGGCCCATAAGATTAGCGCTGTAAAGCGCAAAGGTGATGATCCCAAGTTCGAGGAGCAGCAGTTGTCTAATGACAACAGCGCTAAAAAAAACAAGGGATGGCGCGGTAAACGTGGCGGTAAGAAACGCCAAGAGGAATCTAACTCTACGGCAGCTCCTGAACATGACCACGACCACGTCCAACTCGCCTCCATTACCTACACCACTGGACCTGAACCCTTCCCGGACCCTCGCGCCCTCGCCAATCGACCTGCCCAACTATACCAGGGGCACCAAGGCCCACCTGCATGTACCCAAATACAGCAGGCATTTTCTCTTGCCCACCGGCTTGAGATTGCTCCCTCAATCGAGACGATCCGCTCTCTCAATGCAGGTTTGTCTAGGCAAGGATCATCCTTCCTCGCCACTGTCGGTCCCGTCGCATCCACCTCCTCCTCATCCTCCGCTCCCTCGCTCACTGCAAGGCTAGAGCCTATCCCGGAGCGCGATGATTCTCCGACCCCCCCTCCTTCCAAGCGATCTCGCCGCAATGCTATCATGCCTCCTCCGGCAGATCATTGGGATGAGGAGGATCTCATCGACATCTTCGGCTCAGAAGGAGGAGAGAACGATGATTGGAGCTTTGGGCCTGTCATCCTGCACCTAAAGTCAGTAAACTCATTCTCCCGCTCCACAAGGAACTTGCTAATAGCTGCACCTGCACTTACAGCTCGTAGTACTATATCCCTGTGTAGTAGCGTAGAAAAATGCATGGACATTTGCGCTTGCTCCAAATGTTCACATCATGAGAATGAAACTAAACGACTCTGGATACTCGACTCCAGTGCATTCATGCACTTTACCTTTTTGAAAGACGTCTTTGTCGACTTTAAGGAACTTAAAAGAGACCAGCAACTACCTGTCCAAACAGCAGGTGGTGCCATTTTTGTCACAGGTATTGGAAAAGTGCACCTACAATGGCGAACTACAGAAAACCAACTGCGCTACTTAGAGCTGCACGATGTTGGATATATCCCTAAGTCAGGAGTAAATCTAGTCTCTATGGGACAACTCCTCATGAGAGGTGCCAAAGTACATGGCGCAGCTAATAGACTAATCATGACTTTTGGAGATGGCGAGATCCTCGCCCCATTTACCACTGGAAGGCTTGGGCGTAACATGTACACCCTCAAAGCCTCACCAGCTGGAAAGGCTGCTCTAAGCGCCATAGATTATGAAACCGTTCACCGGCGCTTGGGACACCCCTCCAGGGAAGTTGTTAAACAAGCGAAAGAGCATACTACTGGACTCCCAGACTTCACCATCCCAGACAAAGATCCTCATATCTGTCCTGGTTGCGCCAAAGGCAAGCAACCACAACGCTCCTTCCCCCCATCCGCTGTACACGCCAAGAGCGCTTTTGAACTTGTCCATATGGACATTAAGTCCTTCCCAACCGAGTTGTACCGAAAGTACAAATATATCATCATCTTCCTCGATGATTTCACCTCCATGGCTTGGTCTGTACCATTGCGCACCAAAAATGCTGCATTGCAGGCTACCAAGCACTTTTTACAAGAAGTAAAGACGCAATTCGATGCGCAGGTGAAAGGTTGGATGTCAGACTTTGGCAGCGAATACAAATCAGCTGCCTATGACAGTCTACTTAAGGGGGAGGGCATTAGGATTCATGAAAGTGCTCCTCATGTCCCTCAACAGAATGGGCGTGCTGAAAGATTCATGCACACCCTCATGGACAAAGCTGAGGCTATGCGCCACTTGGCCTGCTTGCCTGACAGCTGGTGGGAATTCGCTGTCGCTCATGCGACACACATCTACAATCGCACACCCCTAAGTCGCCTTCAGTGGCGCACACCATACGAGGCCCTTCACCTGAAGAAGCCTAGAGTGGACCACTTGCGCGTCTTTGGTTGCGCCGCATATGTTTTCCTCCCTGTTAATGTCCGGGCCGATAAACTCGCCCCTAAATCCGAACTTATGGTGTACCTTGGTGTTGCACCGGGAAATGAGTCTAATTTCCTCTTTATGCATTCCCCTAACAATGTCCTCTTCACAGCTGCGCAGGCCTCCTTCGAGGAAGCGCAATTCCCATGCTGTGACAAACTGAGCAGAGCGCCTCCGCGGCAAATGGCTGAACCAGCCCAGCCTGCTCCCTCTCTCGATGCGCCCATAGAGGCGCCCTCTCCTGACGATGGAATCACTCATCAAAGTCATCCTCCTCGTCCACAAACACCTCCTGCTGCTCCACCTTCGCCTGTCCAACCACCACCAAGCACTCCTCCTCGGAGAGCTCCTGCACCTCCTGCCGTACCACCTGCGCCGCGCCGTTCCGGCTGCATACGCAGACCCCCTGTTCGCTCTGACAATGTCTACGGCAATGATCGTCATCCTGTCGATCAAATGCGGGATATTGAGCGCGACGAACACGCTGCTCAACCTCGGCCGGTGCCTGGTAGTTTTCCCAACACAACCGCTGCTGCCACCCCTTCTTCTGATAACGAAGATCACGTGGCACGCCTATGTCGTGAAGGGGGATCTGGACTGGCGAATTTTCTATTATTCAAGGCGTTATCATCGGTCACTGATAAACCACACCGAGAATGGACCTACAAGGATATACAAACCTTACCGTCCCAAGAGCAAAAGGATTGGAGAGCTGCATGTCAAAAAGAACTTGACATGCTCCGAGAACGACAAGTCTTCGAGCTTGTAGATGCGCCGAAAGGCCGCAAAGTCATTGCCAATCGCTGGGTATTTGACGTTAAACCCGATGGCCGCAAACGCGCCCGCCTTGTAGCGAAAGGCTTCTCCCAAGTCGAAGGGATTGATTTCGACAACATATTCTCCCCTGTCGTAAGGTTCGAGATGGTGCGCTTAATGCTTGCACTGGCCTCCCTAGAGAACTGGCACATAGAAGCCGTAGACGTTCGAAGCGCCTATCTATATGGCAAGCTCGATGAAGAGATCTACATGAAACAACCCGAAGGTTTCACAGTCAGAGGACAAGAGCATAAAGTGCTCCGCTTGAAGCGTGCCCTCTATGGCCTTAAACAAGCCGGACTAGCCTGGTGGGAGACTCTAAATGAGTCCATGAAAGAACTCGGATTTGAACGTCTGAAGTCAGAAGCTGGCATCTTTATCTTTAGAATGGTGAAGAATGTCCAAATTGTCGCTATTATCTATGTCGACGATGCCCTCTTCTGTGGACCTGACCTCAAAGCGGTCAAAGTGGTAAAAGACGCTTTCATGAAGCGCTGGGAATGCAGAGACCTAGGTCCTGCTAAAGAATTCCTACACATGAGCATAAAACGAGATGGCAGCAAGATCTTAATTGATCAATGCGCCTATCTAGAGAAAATCCTAACACGATTCGATCTCGTCAATGCTCGAGTGGCCCCCACACCACTTCCACAAGGATATCAACCCACTACCTATGAAGGCGCAGTCGACCCCCAAATTAGGACACTCTTCCAGCAAGTCATCGGTTCCCTGCTATACTTAATGCTCGGAACCCGCCCAGATATTGCTTTCGCAGTTATCGCTCTGTCAAAGCATGCTGCCAGACCCTCCAAAGAACATCTCGATCGCGCATTTTACATATGCCGCTATCTACTCGGGACAAGGTATTACTCCCTTGTATTCGATGGATCCTCAGGAGCAGGTCTTATCGCATACACTGATTCAGACTGGGCATCTGACTCGCTATCTCGTCGCTCTCAGACAGGCTGGTTTATCAAACTAGCTGGATGTATCTTCAGCTGGCAATCACGCCAACAAATTCGTGTGGCATACTCGTCCACCGAAGCTGAATACGTTGCCCTGTCAGATTGTAGCAAACAGGTAGTGTGGCTCAGAACACTTATGGAAGAGATGGGCTATCATATGACCCCCACTCCGATCTGCGGTGACAACCAAGGGTCCATCTTTATGGCAAACAATCCTGTTATGGAAAGTCGGTCCAAACATATCGATATCCGATGACATGGCATCCGAGACTTTGTCAAGGAAGGCCTCATCGAGATTTTCTTTGTGGAAGGCACAAAAAACCCTGCCGACATGTTTACCAAGAACCTTGGCATTGAGGCACTCACTAACTGCCGACGCCAGCTTGGCCTCGTTCTCTACGACAAAGCACAGTCTTAGGAGAATCATTCACTTGCTTACGCGCTCAGAGCAGCTGCTTAGCAAGGGGGAGTGTTGAATGAATGATAGTTCGTTCCATATTTAGTAATACATTATGTAATCACTTGTATATATATTCGGACTCCACATCTGAGTGAGAATAGCATCTTGTACTCAAACCACTACGTGCTAACTTCAACCTCCTGTCTGAACCTTCGGTGAGTCTAGCCCTTTGCTAGATAGTCTTCAGGTGACCAGCTGCTGCCGTATGGCGCGCTGTCACTTCATCACTTGGTACTGGGTGGCACATTGGTACCATTCATCAATGGTGATGACTCGACTTGCTACCAAACCACGCGCTCAACATAGTAAAAGATTTCTGCACGCGGTTAAAAAAACACACAGTATCAAAAAAAGACACGTGATACTTTTTTTTTCAGCACGGGGAGTAAAAAAAGCGCGAGAATATTTGTGCAGATATCCCGCCATAGGTTTAGACCAATATCAGGCTGTGCTATGGAACTGCCTTCAAGTCATACCGAGTCACGCTGGACGTGCCGACAGACTTCATTACGCAAAACAACATTACCATACAACAGGACGCTCTATCGACTACATAGATATATACAGATCTGCACAAAGTGGCAACACCAATAAATTATTACCGTTCTCAGGGGTGGGCACGTTACAATGTTCACTATAAAAAGAAACGTAAATAAAAAGCAAAAGCTGAAGAACGTGGCGCATACAGAGACTTCAGGAAAGAAAACCGACGAAAAATCACCTTCATCCAACGTACGGCCTCACACGAAGGGGTACCCGGCATGCTTCCTCACCAGCGACGCCCGGTCGCGCGACGAACCCTCTCCCCAGCTCGATCTTCGTATCCGGTCCATTAGGCAATTCGAACACAAAGTTTCTGACTATTACGTATAGGACAGCCTGCACAGAGGTCGAAGCCCGAACTCATCAACGGAGACTAGCGATGGCTTACCTTGATCTCTGTGACCGCAAACAACTTCCCGATGCACGTTCTCGGACCGTCCGCGAACGTGAGTAGATGCCGGTGTCCGAGGATCTCTCTGGCCTTGCCTGGGATCCCGTTATGACCGTGCTCATCCTCGAGCCATCGCTCGGGTTTGAACTCCTTGGCGTCCTCGCCCCAGATAGAAGCTGAAACGTTAATGGTCGCTATTGGAACTACGACACCAGTTCCTTTTGCGATGGATAGATTCTCAATCAACTGGCCAGAGCGCGTCTGAGCCGGTTCACCGAGGGGAATGATGTCATCTTCCCCAGCCTACAAAACATTGCAAATAACGTCAGAAAGAGAGTCGATATACATATATACATGACGATAGACATACTACGCGGATAGTCTCGCGGACGGGGGCGTGAATGCGCAGGCTTTCATGGACGACAGCGTCCAGGTAAGGGAGCCCGTTGGCAAGTTGGTCGTACGTTGGATCCGAACCATGCTCGATCAGTTCATTTCGCAGCTTGGTCTGGACGTCCAGGTTGCGTGACAACTCAGTCAGAGCCCACTGGTGATTGGAGGTGTAAGCATTCGCATTTAAATTCAAATTGCTTGAATGGTATTACCGTCATGCTAGCTTGCGTGGACATGAGTTACAAGCAATCTGGGAAGTAGGACAGGAACTCACTGGAGATAGTCTCATAAGCTGCGAAAAGCAGAACTTTCATCTATGGTGTAATATGAGAGAACGCCAATACTCATCTACATTCAGCTCACCTGGGCGAGCACTTCTTCCCTTGACAAGTGAAACGCTGAGTCAGTACTCTCGCCCTTGACTGTTTTGTAGACGTGAATGACTTGTCCTGTTGCAAACACGAAATACATACTCAATATGCCAATAAGAGAGTTCTCCTCTTTTTCGTCGACTGAAGGCATATCCAAGTCTTTCTTCGTCCTAGCCATCAAAGCATTCAGAATGTCATCCATCCCTTCGTTCAACTTCGAGATAAGCCTCGAGTGGTGCGTGGGCACCCTCATAAGGAGTGGAAACACCTGCGCCAAAAGGGTGATGCCCACGTTCCATGATGAATCGGGGGTTGTGCTAAAGCTGTCGAAGACCTGGGTGACAGGTGTATGTTTCCCATCGAGGGATCCAAAGTCGTGCGAGAAGCCAGCGAGACCGATGGTATCGAGGCTGTCACAACACGTTCAAGTATGGAAAAAGATGGAAAAAAACGCAAACTTTACGAGATATGATTCATCCTTGACAAACGAGGCCTTAGTGAGATGTCAGCTACAGTCAACTGATGCCGCCCACCAGTTCTGAACTTCGATGATGGCACTATCTTCGTTGCTGGACTCGATGAGGGCATTCCAGGCACTTTTTACCTAGTAATATGATTATGATGCGACAAGCCCGCGAGATCAGTAGAGATACTAGGAATACGGAGAGAGTACCGTACCTTGTGTGCCGAGTCATAGTATATCGGCGTCAACTTCCGAATCGCCGGAACACCGAAGGCAGGGGTCAACGACTTGCGTTGCCTACCCAAGACAGTTCGGGATCTCCTCGCCACAACGAGCTTAGTTCATACCTTTTGTGACTTTCTCCGTCAGCCCAAAAGAGACCGCGGCCGAACTATGATGATGGCGTCACAGAAGAAGAAAAACGGCAATTTCATGACCTACCCCGCTTTCAAGAGCCACCTTTGTTTGTGGGATCCGAACATACGTCCAAGTATCCTTGGTGTAAAAATGAGCGATAGCCTTTGTATCGCACAGAACGATCCTGCGGGTCCCCAGAGTGGAAGGTACTTCGAACACTGCTCCGAACTCCTGGGCCCACGATTCGTACACAGAGGTTGCGTCGTCAACACCAAAGGTCATCTTTCCGACACCGAACACGAAACTGGAACTCTCAGGGCCCCTGAGTCTGGGAGTGCGCACTTGCTTGCGTGACATGCGAATCAACTTGACGAATGCCCAGAGGGCGGTGCATGCAACGACAGCGTTGAATGGAGAAAGAGCAGGAACATGCTGTAAAATCTTGTTGAATGATTCGGGAATGTTTGCAATGAATACCTCCATGGTTTAGAAATAATGGTTCGAAGGAGGAGGATTAGGATTAGCCAGCGTGCCGGGAGTCTGAGTGAGGCGTAAACGGACGAGGTTCTGAATGTTTTTATATTACCGTATAACGGCGGTTCTCGGTGATATTTTATACGAAAGTGGCCGCTAGCCAGTGATTTTCGCAGTTCATCCGTGAATCTAGAAACCAACGTTTTGATGGCGGCAAGTCCTTAACAAAGGTCCACGAAACAGTTCGCACGGGCCCCGTGAATATGATGAGCAAATTCGTATGACTGTCAGACCTAGTGTTACGAGCTGACTCGAAACGACTCAACGAGGATTCAGACCACTCGAATAGAGGGCGAGAATGAATGAGAATTCCTAAACTAGAGCTACGTAATACAACGGACGAGTATATATAATATCGAGAGCATGTATCCAACGAGGCCGCACGGATGGTGATATAAGTGATGTATGAAGGTAGTACGCGTGATTAGTTACAAGGGAAGTGTGAAAAGGGAAAAGAAAAGAAGAAACATTAGGTCGCAAACGGACAATGAAAACTTGAAGTTGGAACTTCAGTTTCATGTCACGTGTAAGCACGTGCGATTACCAGTGTGATCCATACTGCCTCATGGGAACTTCCGGATTCCATCAGAACTCGCAACCACCATGCCACATACTCAGAGCACCATGCACTATGTCAAGATCAAGTACCTCATCAGACCGCTCATGATCATTGCAATCACATGGTGGTGTTGTTGATCCTCTCACCATTGGAAATAGCCAAGCTGAGCCCAAGAGCCACAAGCAACCTGCCAAATGGAATGACAATGAAACAGCAGTGCTTCTCAATTTTCTGGCCAGCAAGCTACCCAAAGCTGGTGATGGTGGCAACTTCAAAAAGTCAACCTGGAGTGCAGCTGCATCTATGATGGAAAAGATGCATCCCATCTCAAAGGGTGGGGTGAAGGATGCTGATGCATGTGAACAGAGGTTCCAGCTGGTGAGGCTTTCTTAAACTACTATCGTCTAGATTTGATACTGATCAAAAGATTAGATGAAGAAGCAATATGCTGCTGTTGGAGCTCTGAAGAACGCCTTGGAGTTTACATACTCTGATAAGGATGGAGCTGGGATCACACTTGAGCAAAAGGATGTTTGGAATAGATATGTCAAGGTATCTACAATGTACTATAGTGTGGATGATGAAACACTGCTGATTGTGTATTCAGTCCCATTCTCATGTGAAGCCCTTCAAAAGAAAGGGGTTTGTTCACTTTGATTCAATGGAGCATTTTGCTTCCAGTACAAGCAAAGGAAAATATGTTTTTCAGCCATCCGAGTCACACAATGCCAACCATCATGACTCCAGTGCCATCAATGTCAACCAACTCTCTGCTGCCATGGATGGGCTCTCTATGCATGATACCTAGCAGTTAGTGAATCAGCAGAACAATGCTCCCTCATCGTCCAATAAGGCTAACAATCCAAATTTCACACCTCCCTCCACTCCATCTAGCTTTCTCTCACTGACCAATGTGACTGGGTCATCATCTGCTGTTACTAGTGTTAGCCGAGCTAAAAGAAAGATGCCTGCTACAGAGTCAGACACAGGCAGTGGTGCATACAAATGAACATGCCCATTATCTTCTACTGCACAGGTATAGCAAGCGGGAGGTCTCGCCATGCAAGAGATTGCAGCTGCAGTTAGAGACATGTCACACAATCTGGCTGCACCTCTGGTTGACACGTTCAGTGCTGCAATGGACATTCTCAATAAACATGATTTGACAGCCACAGAGAAGCTTGACATTGGTGAATATCTTGCTGACCTGAACAAAAGGAATGACACTACACTTTTTCACAAGTTAAATGAGGAAGCACAAGTGTTGTGGCTGAAACACCAGTTGAGAATGCTCAAAGGTGACTCAGAGACAGTGCACGCTGAAGGAAGAACAGTGGCTTGGCAAATGGATGAATCAGATATGCAGGTTGATAGGTGAAGGCAACCTTTGACAAAAGTCTAGGTGCTGCACTTGAACTTAACTAAGAGGAAAAGGATGTTGGCAAAGGGAATCCAACAAGAACAAGACTGGCTTGTTCTGTTGCTGCATTCAAGTATTTATACTACAGTACAAAGTGCACAGACCATGCTGTGTCTAACCTACCCTAAACTACATGTGTCTACAATGAGGCAAGGCTATGCTTACCATGAGGCTAAAGTGAGGCAAGGCTATGCAAAATGGAAGAGAAGCATGCCTTGTGCTGAATGCGTGTAAGTCTAGACCGCTTATGTAATGCGGTGTGATAAGATAAGATAAGAGAGTAAGGACTAAGCACTTGTGTTACATTTTGGGCACTCTGGACTTCAACGAAAAAAGAAAGAAAATGGTACAAACCTCGTTCTTTCACCTAGCTTTTAAGTGCTCTCGTTATCTTATCTTATCTTATCTAAGCGCGCGCCTATCTTATCTCGCATCTTAGCGCTCGATCATATCTTATCGTGTCACATGACTCGAGTCTAGACCATTATGACATCATACCTCATGGCTAGTGCATGTTAAACACATGGTGGCCTCATGTTGTAGTTCTAGACTCTCGTTCTCACAGTCGTGTGAACACTTAGTACATACATAGTAGTTTATCTCACAGTACGTCATCGCTTACTGAGCACCTGCCCTAAAGTACGCCTCATGGCCGCCGCATGTATTGTAGTATATATACAATGATAGTCCAGCCAGACTCCTTAGTCTGTTCTGGTTGATTTCCGACCATCAATAGTCCCTTCTCTCTAAGTCTTGACTTTTGTGGGTGACCTAGTGCATTTCCTGTATAGGATTTGTCATTGCCAACAGAAAAGAATAAGCACATATAGCGCTAAAGTGAAAAGGAAGTGACAACTAGCATTTGCAACAATAGGGATTTGAATGTATGATATTAGTTCATGTCATGTCATCACAATACGATAATGAATCATGTTGTATATGAGTCTGTTGTTTCATTCATTCATATTCATCAGTACAACAAGCATGATATATATTCCACTACAATCCTTGACAGACAAGCTCCTGCTGGTAATCATCCCACATTTCCTGCATGATATTGCCATGGTGAATGTCTGCACGTTGTCGTTCAGCCACATCTGCTGGCCCATCTCCGAGTATGCCATCCTGTTTGTCTCCTCCATCAGCTGCAAGTTCCAATTCCAATGGATCAGGAACAAAAAAGTCATTGGGATTGTAGTGGTGAATGAAATTGTGAAGTGTGCATAGCACAGTGGGAAGTCGGGCCTGAATGGTCATGTCATATTCAAGAGGGACTTGGAGGACACAAAATTGGCACTTCAGAACACCAAAGATGCACTCAATAATATTTCAAAGCACAGCATGTCATAGATTAAACAGCTCCTCCCAATTCTGTGGCCTTGCAGTAAACACTGTCAATTTATAGCACTTTTACATGGCAAATGGGAAAATTTACCTTAGATTTGCCTGGCGCCACTCCTTGAGATGGTATCGAACACCACAGTACAGCACAAGAAGCGCATCAGATGTTCCAAACCCTGCATCACCAAGGAGATACTTTCCACATGGCATCCGAAGATTGTTCATGTGTGCATTATTCCATAGCGTAGCATCCACAGTTGAACCATCCCTGCCAGTAAGCACATAAGTAAAAAAGAAGTCAAAATTGCATATGAATAAACAGTTCTGGGAGAGGTATCCTTTGCGGTTGCGCATGTGTGGATGATCCTTAGTAGCAGTGAAGACACAGATGTGGATCCCATCAACTGCTCCAATACAGTCATGAAAGAAACAGAAGTGTGGATCATTGGTGATTACTGGTGATATGGGGGTGTTTGCAGTTGAAAATTGGACTTGATTGGTATAAAATGGTGATTCTGAAAAGAAAACCAACATCCACTTGAAATATCTTCCACAACTTCAGTATGAGAGCAAGAGAAAAATGTGTTGCTAATGCGTACCTGCTAATGGTGTCTGTAGAATGCTAAAATCTCTCTCCAACATGTCAAGTAGGCAATCCAGTGACACAGGTGTACCAAAAGATTCCCAGCTGCTTTTCGACAGATATGCCGTTTCATTAGGACATGAATCCATGGTGCATCAGCACATGCACTAGACCATCAAATACATCATGCCTAACACCAAGACACACTCTGATCCAATCAGAATGGCCATTCAGTAGTTCAAGGATCCATCCTTCACCAATGAGAATTGATGTGTGATATGGAATAGGTGCTGTGGGCTTTAGAAATAGTAGGTTGTAGTAATATACGAGCTGTGAAATGATGATCGAGATGAGGATAGTGAGATGGTGATGGTGACTCCTTTGGATATCATCTTGTCCTTCTATGTCCATGTTAATGGTTGAAGGTGGAAGTGTGAAGAAACATTGGGCCCAGAGCGAGATGAGAACAAGGGAATCCAGAAGATCCCACCACTGGTCACACATGCTCACATGCTCACATGTGATGAGAAACTGAAGTTCCAACTTCAAGTTTTCATTGTCCGTTTGTGACCTTATACCTGCCTTTATGTACATTTATGGATAACTCATTCATAGCCGGGCCCTCGGCAAAACATGCAGCTGACACAGCAACTGGTCTTATCCAATTAAAACTTGAGGTTGTCTCCAAGTACTACTTAATCAGACCATGCATACTTGGTCTGCCACTTGTGAAATGAATTAGCACTGTTGCACAGCTGGCAATCACATGTATTTGTTTTGTTGTAGAATAGAATCATTCACTCCTATACATCGCTTACATAATAACTTAGTTCATATATATATTATAGCATGTGCACTACTGTACCTTGTCCACTATCACAAATAACATCTGCCCTGCCATTATGCCTCACCTGCAAGTTGCGCTCAGTGGCATACAACTTTTCAATGTGTTGCTCCATTGGTGAACCATCTAGTTCATCTGATGGCACCTGTCACCTAGCAGGATGAGTGCGGGTGAGAAAGCACCCCAGCAGACAGGGGGATGACATGGCCCATCGGGACATACACTAGGTGTTAAGTACACTCAGTACTGAATGGATCAGAACTATGTATTGTATACCTGCTAAGTATACTACAAGGTATCAATATGCATAAGAAAAGAGAAGTAAACAAATATCTCACCTCAGTGCTGAATGGATCAGAACTGAGGTGTACAAGTCATGTCGAACGAGAGTTTATCTATGTGGATTAAGTAATCTGGATCTAACCGAGTCCGTTTGTAACATAGCAATTGTTACGATTCGTGCGGACCCCTATTTCTTTTCCTTTTCCTCCGCTTCATTCATCCTCCATGTCTATCCCATTATCACCGTTTCCATGTAATACTTAGTCATCCACAGCTTCTTATTGTTCCTTACTGCGGATTACCTACTCATTCCACCATATTCCATAGTGTTCTATGGCACCACTTTTACTGACCAATCATGGTCATTCTTAT
>JBBPMR010000908.1:0-13430 GCA_038090415.1 Rossbeevera mucosa | reverse complement strand
ACAACCAAAACTATACAGTTAAGGCACTAGGTCACCACATAATACTAAGGCTCAAGGAGAGGGGGACTATTTCAGGTCAGGGAATCAACCAGAACAGACTGAGGAGTCTGGCTGGACTGGCATTGTATATATACTACTTTACATGTGGCGGCCATGAGGCGTACTTTAGGGCAAGTGCTTAGTGAGCGATGACGCACTGTGAGATAATCTACTATATATGTACTAAGTGTTCACATGACTGTGGGAACTGTGGTCTAGAACTACAACATGAGGCTGGTCTAGACTCGAGTCACATGACACGATAAGATAAGATCGAGCGCTTAGATGTGAGATAAGATTGGCGCGCGCTAAGATAAGATAAGATAAGATAAAACGAGCGCTTGAAGCTAGGTTAAAAAATGAGGTTTGTAACAACCTTCTGCATCACACACCTGGCCCTTTGTGTCTTGAATGGAGAGACTCGTAGTGGAGGCTAATTTGGAGGTGACACCAGATTGGGTGGTTAAGGTGGTGATGGAGGTGGTGTCAAATTCTTCTCGCCTGATTGAAGAGCATCCAGTCTTTCCTTCCTGTTTGATCTTCTTTTGCGGGGGGCAAGGATCAACATATTTGATGCCAACCAAGGTCTAGAATACACAAACCCATCAGTCAGACTGAGTGAATACTACATGAACATATGAATATCATGACTTACAGACAATGTGGAATGATGCTCTTTGCCCCAAAGAGCTTCATCCTCCCTCATAGATACGTCAAAATCAAAGGTTTGGTATTGTTCATCTGGTTCACTGTCAGAGATGATGCTGAGAATGGATGCCTTGTGCTTAATGCCCCCATGGATCTGCGAAACGGGAGGCATCTAGTAGACATGTCAGTAGTTGTATTTTACGATGAATTGAGCATACTGCAATGGTCTGGGCTTTGCCCTTATGGATCTGTGAAATGGAAGGCATCTCATAGTCACTCTCCTCGGACAGAGACATCTAGTATACATGTCAGTAGTTGTATTTTACAGTGAATCAAGCATACCACAATGGTCTGGGCTTTGCCCTTACAGATCTGTGAAATGGAAGGCATCTCGTAGTTGCTCTCCTCAGACAGAGACATCTAGTAGACATGTCAGTAGTTGTATTTTACAGTGAATCGAGCATACCGCAATGGTCTGGGCTTTGCCCTTACACATCTGTGAAACAGAAGGCATCTCGTAGCCACTCTCCTTGGATGGAGACATCTAGTAGACATGTCAGTAGCTGTGTTTTACAGTGAATGGGGCATACCACAATGGCCTAGGCTTTGCCCTTATGGATCTGTGAAATGGAAGGCAT
Organism: Rossbeevera mucosa; assembly: GCA_038090415.1. Classification (NCBI taxonomy): domain Eukaryota; kingdom Fungi; phylum Basidiomycota; class Agaricomycetes; order Boletales; family Boletaceae; genus Rossbeevera; species Rossbeevera mucosa. The sequence goes on along the minus strand of JBBPMR010000908.1, from coordinate 12,105 downwards.
CTCATAGCTGTTCTCCTCAGACAAAGAGATCTAGTACACATCAGTAGTTGTATTTTACAGTGAATTGAGCATACCACAATGGTCGGGCTTTGCCCTTACGGATCTGCAAAACAGGAGGCATCTCATAGCCACTCCCCTCAGATGGAGAGATCTAGTAGATATGTCAGTAGCTATATATTACAGTGAACTGAGCATACCACCACAGTCTAGGCTTTGCCCCCATGGATCTGTGAAACAGGAGGCATCTCATCACCACTCTCTGCAGACAGAGAGATCTAGTAGAAATGTCAGTAGCTATACTTTACAGCGAATTAAGCATACCGCGACAGTCTGGGCTTTGCCTCCATGGATCTGTGAAATGGGAGGCATCTCATCGCCACTCTCCACAGATGGAAAGATCTAGTAGAAATGTCAGTAGCTATACTTTACAGTGAATTGAGCATACCACGACGGTCTGGGCTTTGCCCCCACAGATCTGTGAAATGGGAGGCATCTCATCGCCGCTCTCCACAGACAGAGAGATCTAGTAGAAATGTGAGTAGCTATACTTTACAGTGAATTGAGCATACCACAATGGTCTGGGCTTTGCTTTGCTTGACGGTGGTTGTCTGTTTCTCAGCCTCTTCATCTACATCATCTGCAAAAATTTCATCCAGAGTCACAGCTTCAGGCTTAGGCATACGACTGGTTAATGTTTTGGTAAGCACAGTTGCATGGGCAGAAGAATCTGCCCCAGCAGAATAGAGGGTGGATGAAGCGGCGGTATGGTGAGTAGAGGAAGAATATTGCAAACACTAGTTGTCACTAGTTCTTTTCTTACTTAGCACCATACGTGCCTATTTCTTTTCATTCTTTTCATTGAAGTCCAGAGCGCCCTAAATGTAGTACAAGCGCTCAGTCCTTATCTTATCTTATCACACTGCATTATGTAAGCGGTCTAGACTTACACGCATTTGGTGCAAGGCATGCTTCTCTTCCATCCCACATAGCCTTGCCTCACTTTAGACTCATGGTAAGCATAGCCTTGCCTCATTGTAGACACATGTAGTTTAGGGTAGGTCAGACACAGCATGGTCTATGCACTTTGTACCATAGTATAAATACTTGAATGCAGCAACGGAACAAGCCAGTCTTGTTCTCATTGGATTCCCTTTGCCAATACCTCTCCTTCTTAGTTAAGTTCGAGTGTAGCACCTAGACATTCTGTCAAAGGTTGCCTTCATTAGAACAAGACTACACTTTCTACCTGCTGTGTACACTCGGACCCCAGAGTTAAGGCGAACCCCTCATACTACCAGAGGTTAACTGGAATCCCTTGAGCAGGTTACCCTCACTGGAAAGCAACCAGTTCCCCACTGCTGCATATACACTCGTTCAGCGTAATCGTTAGGTGGTATCAATTTATTGGTACAGATTCCCTTTCGTGTAAATAAGAATAAAGTTGCTGGGACCATTAGGACCCATGATAGTGCACTACACGCAGATCAGTAGGATGAGAGGCTACTATGAAACTGTGACCTGATATCAAGCACAGTGGAATTATGAGCTTCTTCCATAAGACTCACAGCCTTACAAAACTAAATCTGTGCCATAGCCAGGCATCCCCGGTTCCATCGACTCATGCCAACAAGTGGGCGGTGCTTGTGACACTGCAATTTTTCTTTTAGGTATATCCATTTGGTGTTCGGTCTCTTCGTGAGTATCACCCAAGTGAAGTATTCATTGTTGGTCTCTTCATGAGTATCACCGAATAAAATAGTAAAACTGGATTTCAACGGAGACATAGTAGAATTTGTGTGCGGTAATTTTAGTACCGAAGCAGAATATATTCTCCCCAAAACTGAGTGGACACCAGTTGAACCAGTAGAATCAGTGAGATTAGCAAATCTTCAAGAACTTGACCAGTGGTCTATTTGGCTCAGAAACACATTCAGAAAATCCCTAGTTGGCAACAGACCTCCCATTAACGAAATCTATGAAAGACACAGTTATGAAGCTATAGCTGTATTTGAAATCAACTGAGGTATGGTACTGTGACGAGTGAGTAAAAGTATCAGCTTATGTAAGCTACCTAATATGGAAGTGAGCGCTTGAACTCCAATACTCCCCCTCAAACAGAACGGAGTCCGAGTTCGGAAGCAAAGTGCTTAGCCTTAGCAGAAGGAAGAGCTTTGGTAAGGGTATCAGCAACCATGCTATTGGTAGGGAAATAAAGTAGGCAAATAGAACCTTTAGAAATAGAGAAATGAATAAAATGGTATCTACTGTAATGTCAATATGTTTAGTGTGCACATGGTAATTACTGTCTTTAGTAAGCATGATAGCAGATTGGTTGTTGTTGAAAAGGGTGATGGGGTTGTGGAGTGGTCTGAACATCTCGCCGATGAGACGGCACAGCCAGAGGGCTTCCTTGGCAGCATGGGTGGAGGCAACATACTCAGCTTTGGTTGTTGAGAGCGTGACCAGCTCTTGCTTGCGTGAGCTCCATGAGATCGCACCACCGTTGATAAGGAAGGCATAGCCCAAAATGATGGCCAGTGTTCCTGAGATGTGCCATCCACATCCATGTAGCCTTTGAGGCTTTTAGTTTGCATTCCATATATAAGCAACCAGGTTTTCATGCCGATTAAGTAGTGGTAGACATGCTTGAGTGCTTCCCAATGTGGTATTCCAGGGGCCTCAGTGAATTGGGCGATCGTCGACACAGCGAACGCAATATCCAGTCGGGTACCAACTGTGAGATACATGAGTGAGCCGAGCACTGCCCGAAATGGGACTTGTTGCATTGTTGTGGCATCTGCGGCGGATGTTGGTGACTGAGACCAGGATAGTTGGGTATTGGGGTCCATGGGGATTGAGAGCAGTTTCTGGTCAGCGAAGTTGTATTTAGTGAGTATAGCATCAATATATGATTGCTGGGAAATGGAGATGGTGCATGCATCATGGTTGCATGCTACCTTCATTCCGAGGAGCCAGCTGATCAGTCCTAGATCTGTGATCTTGAAGCATGATCTGATCTCGGCTTTGAACACTTTGATAAGTTCCTTTGACAACCCTGTGAAGGTGCAGTCGTCGATGTGTGAGGCTAAGATGAGCACATCAGCACCTATCTTCACCACGAATACTCCCCAGTCCACTTCTGTGTGATTTAGGCTGAGTTCAGTGAGCTCCTTGCATAGCCACTGGTACCACTTCAGTGCACCTTGCTTCAAGCCATAGAGGGCAATGTGGAGATGAGTGACTAGATCGCAGCTGTGTTTACTGATGCCGGGGGGTAACTCCATATAGATTACCTCATTATCATCGAGTTTGCTGTTCAGGAACACGAAGTGGAAGTGGAATACGTCAATATCCCAGTTGTAGCGGATGGCAATGGCGAGGATCAGGCGTAGTGACGAGAGGTGAGCGACCGGGGCATATGTTTCATAGTAGTCGACACCTTGTATTTGAGTAAAGCCACAGGTGACAAGATGGGCCTTGTACTTATCGATTTCTCTGGCTGTGTTTCGCTTGATCTTAAAGACCCACTTGGAATCAACGACATTTATTCCTTTTGGTGGTCTCAGCACAACGTCCCAGGTGTGTGCATCATCAAGGCTTTTGAGCTCAGCATTTACCACTTCATCCCAGCATGCCCAATCCAGCCGTTTCTGAGCTTCTTCGACTGTGCGTGGCTCAAGTGCCTCAGCCTCGCTAACTCCTGCATACATCACATAAGCGGTATCACCATCATCCCATCCCTCGCTCACCACGTCTGCCTCTGTGGCTGCACTCTCCCCCTCATTCTCTTGTTGGCCCTTAAGAGCAACATCTTGGACTCCTTGCGGCAAGGCGGAGCCGCCTGCGCATCCATCGTGCATCCCTTGGCCACTGGTAAGCATCTTGATATAGGGCGAGTTTCCTTGTATGCGGGCTGATCAGTGCAGTTCGGCCATGGGTTCTGGTAGTGGAGGTTGTACGGTGAGTGATTCATTTGTATTTCTAGAGTGCTGATCATTCTTTGCAGCTCTATCACTCTCCCCCTCGATCTGCAGCCTGTGTCGCCCAGAGTCATCGCTCTGGCACTTCTCGAATGAGATGTTGCACTCAACGCTCATGGTGCGTCGGCCCTCATCATAGATCCTGTGCACACTACTGTGAGCATCATAGCCCACCCATCAACCTGCGCGTGCTTGAGCATCAAGCTTTGAACCGAAGTCATTGTGGGCCCACACACGCATCCCCCACTCTGGTAAGTGATTCAGGTTTGGCTTCTTCCCAGTCAGCAGCTCGTGCAGTGTCTTGCTGTTGAGTGCACAGAATGCCATGCAGTTCTTGATCCAAACAACATGCACTAATGCCTCTCCCCACAGTGTTTTCAGGAGGCCAGTAGCATGTAGGACCGTGCAGACCTGCTCAACCAGGGTTCTATTTAGCTGTTCAGCAACACCGTTATGCTGCGGCATGTCGTGTGTGGTGAGTTTCCATTCAGTTCCTTCGGATTTAAGGTAACATTTGAAGTTGTCCCCTAGGTATTCACTACTGCGGTCCAACTGGAGGCATCTGATCACCGCGCCATGCTGTGTCTGCGCCCAGGCCGTGTAGGTTTTGTAGGCATCCAGGGTGTCAGACTTGGCAGCGAGAAGGGTTAGATGCATGTACTGCATATGGTCATCCATGAATGAGACGTAATACTTCTTGTGTCCAGGAGTTTGCACATCAGATGGCCCCCAGACGTCACTATGGACCTCATCACCAAAGGTGTTGCAGCATTGTGGCTCACGGACACTCCCAATAGGTTTGCAGACCGCTTTTCCATATTCATAGGACTCGCACTGACCCATCGTCTGATGCATAGGGTCCAGCTTAACGCCCTCAACCATGCCCTTAGCGAGCATGTTGCGGATCGTACTTGGCGCAAGGTGAGATAGCTGCATGTGCAGTTCGGTCATGGTGAGCACGTCCGGTGAACTGGTGGCATCTGCAAATGGCTGACTTGTGGTGCGTTTCACCCGGTACAGGCCGTTGCTAACAGGAACCTTGCCTATCAGGCGCTTCTGGGGATTGAAGATGCAGCAAACTGATTCACAGAACAGCACTGCGTAGCCTGCGGCTGCGAGTTTGCTGATGGAGACAAGTGTTACACCCATAGATGGTGCGTATAGCACATTTTTCAAAAGGATACATGCTTTTGACTTCCCGTTCAGCAACTCAATGTATAGGTCGCCACGTCCGATGGCATCAAAAGTGTGCTTGTTGGCAGCTTGAATGGGCTTGAGTGGGATGGAAGTGAAGTTGGTAAAGAGTTCGCAGTATGGGGACAGGTGCTGTGATGAGCCGCTGTCATACAGCTCAACAGTCGCTGACACATCTGAATGGGCAAGAATGGCAAATGGGATAGAAGTGACAGCATCTGGTACTTCGGCAATGGACTCAGGGCCCTCGATGAACCATACACCATCCGGTTCAGTCTCTTCAGCGGCAACATGTGCACTCTTCGAAGGCTTTGCATTCGAGTCATTGGTTCTCTTTCCCCTCAACTCCCAACCCTTCAGTGCCTGGCCATGTTTACCTCTGCCCTCCTCCCAGCAGTCGCATGTTTGGTGGCCGCACCATTTGCAATTGTTGCAGTCACCGTTGAATCTTTAGGTACATTCCTTTTTCCCCCTTGTGTTCACATTTAAAGCCACATCCTCCTTGTCTCCTTTAGGTTTAATGCTACCTTGCATGACAAGTTGGTCATAGATCTCAATGACCAGCTCGATAAGCTCCGAGCTGTCGACTTGGTGGCTTTGCCATCGCATGCTGGAAGATATAGAGGTGAGTAGCATGTTATAGGTGTGTGGCAGAGATGCGAAAATGATGTTGAAGAGGTTGGTTTCAGGGATCGGGTGCCCGATGGATGCAAGCTCCTTGCAAAGAAGTTTCACCTTCTCGAAATGGGCCTGCATGTCCCTGCCCTCCTTAAGCTTCAGTTCGCCTAGCTGCTGCCTCGTCTTGACACCTATGACCAGTGACTAACTTCCGAATTTCTTGGACAAGACCTGAAAGTATTCGCACATGGTTTCCTTCAACATGAGGTCAACAAAGATGGAGTCAGAGAGGGTGACAGCGATCTGCTGTTGCACTATGGCATCTTCTTCAACCCATTTGCAGTCAGCAGCTGGGTACTCTTTTATGGCTTTTATTTCATCTGCGGTTGACAGTTTCCAGCCACTAGGTTGTCCATTTTCAGGGTTGGCTGGTCTGGGCTTGCTACCATCCAGGTACCCCTTCAATCCTCATGCCACAAGTGAGACTTCGAGTCGCCTCTTCCATAGAGGCCATTGTTTCCCTGAAGCATCCAGCTTCGGGACCTCAAGTACTCTATCTCTGACTCTCAAGTTCGACATTCTTTGTCTTTGGTGAGGTTTTAGGGTAGGCTGTTTTTGTAGTCTGTTTTAGAGTTTAAGCACCAGGGCTCATAACCTGTAGATGATGCTAAGTCTCAGTAGACTATGGTTAGAGTCAACTGTATTACCTGTAGATGATGCTAAGTCTACAGTAGAGTAAGTATGTGTAATAGTAATGTATAGTGAGTGTCTTACCTCAGTAGACTATGGTTAGAGTCAACTGAGGTATGGTACTGTGACAAGCAAGTAAAAGTATCAGCTTATGTAAGCTACCTAATATGGAAGTGAGCGCTTGAACTCCAACATGTACAGGTGCCTTTTTTTTTTACAAACTACATAGAGATAAAATATAAATCTAATTGTCATTCATGGTATTGCTGTGACCCACTTCGCTGCTGCTGCTACCTCATTCTTGTCCTCAGAGTGTTGTGATTGTGGTGTGCCTTGATCCACCCTGCCGCTGGTGCATGACATGTCACCATCATCATCATTTAGTCATGGTCAATGTCATTGTCATTGTTGCTGCCATTGCTGTTACCATGGCATATCATTGATGTTGTCATTTCCACTGCTGCAATGATTGTCAGAGTCGCTGTTGTCCCAGTCATGGTCACTGGAACACCATATTATCATCATCATCACTGCCATTGCTGTTGCTGTAGCACATCAACAATGTTGTTGTTGCTATTGCCACAATGGTCATCATCATTGCTGTTGTTCCAGTTGCAGTCACTAGGACATCACATTGTCATCATTGTTGTTGTTGTTATCATTGTTGTCTGTGTCAGCATTGTGGCCTGAGGTTGTTGTCCCAGTCGGGTCCATGTACACAGTGCAAGGGAGAGAAAGAGGGCAAGGGCAAGAAGTGAGAGTGGGTGGTGGGCCAAGACCAAGACCAGCAAGATGGCAACAATGCATTTTGTTGTTGTTGTTGTTGTCTGTGTTGGCATTGTGGCCTGGGGTTGTTCTGGTCAGGTCCATGTGTGCAGTGCAAGGAAGAGAGAGAGGGTGAGGGTGAGAGGTGAGAGTAGAGGGTAGGCCAAGACTGAGAGTGGCGAGATGGTGACAACACATTTTGTTGTTGTTGTTGTTGTCTCTGACATGTGCATTGTGGTATGAAGGTGAGGGTAAGAGGTGAGAGGGGTAGTGGGCCACATGCAAGAGTGAGAGTGAGGTGAGGGGCAAGATGACAATGATGACATAATGTGATGACATCGCCATCTCTATCACATTTGTTATAGTGCAAGGGGAAGGGGCATAGACATGGGTGAGAAGAAGTGGTGGGAGTGGAAGGTGGGCTGAGAGTGAGAGCAAGGCGAGGGGCAAGATGATAATGATGACATGACATGATAACGTCATTTTCATTGTCATCACTGTTACATTCATTGCAATGTGATGGTGGGGGCAAGAGCAAGGAGCATGGGTGCAGGTGGGCTAAGTGCAAGAGCAAGAGAAAGGGGGTTGTTGTTGTTGTTGTTGTCCACTCATGGTTGCTGGGACACCACATCATCGTCATTGCTGCCATTGCTGTTGCTGTGGCACACACATTTTTGATGTTGCCATTGCTGCGCCGGTCATCGCTGTTGTTGTTGTCCCAGTCATGGTTGCTGGGATGCTGTGTCTGTTACATGTCACTGTTTCTTTTCTTTTCTTTCGCTTGTTCTCACTATGGACTACCAAGTCTCTGCATTTGAACCATGCTTAGGCCATTTCTTTTCTTCTATGATGACATAATACCCTTGACCCCATCTACCTTAGTTATCATTTCCTTCACGACTCATTCTTGCCTTGTCATCATGACTCATGCTGACGCATCCGCAGTCACACTGACTCATCTCATTTATAACCATTACTCATCTGCAGTATTCTGACTCATCTTCACACTGCGGATTACTCATCATCCTTCCACCATGTTCCATGGTGTTCCATCAGCTTAGTCATCTTCATTTCCCTTGTACTATATAAACCCATCCATACCTTCTGTATTCCCTAAGCTAGATCTCCTCTGTACTCTCATACTCCCTGCAATCTAGCCCTCCTTGTTCCTCCCTTTGTTGGAGCCTCTTGAAGTCTTCGTCCTACTTCTGACTGGACACTTGACTTGTAACTCTTCACTTGATTGAGTTACAGTCGCTTCTACATTCGATAGAACGGCACCTGTGACCACCACCTTGAAGCAGTATCCCTCGTCCTTCGTTCACTGTGACCATTGACCTTGGTGATACCTTGTCCTTTCATCTTAACAGAGGCTACGCTCGTCCCTACCTGGGCCAAGCATAACAGTGTCATCATCATTGTGTCCTCACTGGTTTAGTAGCATGGTACCATCAATGTGTAGTCATTGTGTTTCATTGTCATCATGGTGGTGGTGGTGGTGGTGGCAGTGCTGTTGACATGTCTGCCATGCCTTGGCAAGGGTTGAGTTTGAAAATGCCATGTGATTTTGAGCAATAGCCGAAATAAGTAAAAAGAGCAAAATAAGTGAAATAGGTGAAATAGGTGCAATAAGCATCAGCCCAAAATTGAGACTCCTCTGCTGCCCATTAATTCTTTAGACAAGCCATGTCACCAGTGTTTAGACCTTTGGCCCAAACAATCCTAGTTTGCTGTGAAGGTCTTTATCCTAGTTTTATGTAAAGGTCTCTATCCTAGTTTTAAGTGAAGAGCTTTATTCTACTTTTAAGTGAAGGTCTCTATCCTAGCTTTAAGTGAAGAGCTACATGCTACTTTTAAGTGAAGGCTTTTATATGAAGGGCTTTATCTTAGTTGGCTAGTTTGTAGTGTTCAAGAGTTTTATGCTAGTATTTAATTCTGTACTTTTAGTATTTTCTATAGTTAGTAATATGGTCAACAATGTGGTCAGTTATTAATTTTATATTTTAGTATCTGACATTTACTATAACATACTGTACATCACATTCACACATTGTCATTGTTATAAATCCAGTTATTTCAGTTCTATGTATAATGTACATGATATTTACAGTTGCAATCCTCTAAATACTTCTGTCCATACTACATTCATTGTCTTGGTATCTTGATCCTGAAAGAATAGTACTTTGATGTTTCTAGGATGTGTACATCTTGAAAGAGCCACATAGAGTTTGTCCATGAGAAAATACAGGATTGAAAACATTTAGTTCAACATGATTGACAGTTTGACCTTGAGACTTGTTGATGGTCATTGCATAGGCCAGATGAACAGGGAATTGCAATCTATGAAATGGAACAGGAAAATCCTCAAGACCAGAATCCAGAGCCATTCTTGGTATAAACACTATGTTGTCATCACCAGCTGCATTCAACACTCTACACTCCAGAATCCTAGGGGTATGTCTGAGCAATCTCAACCTTGTACCATTATAGAGGCCATGAATAGGGTCCAAGTTCCTCAACAGCATCAGAGGAGCACCAGTCTTGAGCTCAAGCTTATGCAAGGGAAATCCAGAGGGGCTGAAAGTATGAAGAACTTCTGGCTGAATATAGTTGTACTCTGGATCAGTGATAGAGTCTGCACTCAAACAGGTGAACTTCTCCTGAGGCTGAATGGAATCTAGGATAGAAGCATTGATCTCATGAGCTTGGACATTCCTGGGATTGAGAATAGTCCTATCCAAGAAGTATTGATCAGGAAGATGCTGATCTCCAGTGAGCAGCAGGCCATAGATAGCATTGATGAGAGAAGGAATGTCATCACCAGAGTGCATGTGGTCAGGCAAGACAATGTCACCATCAGTTACACCAATGTGGAGGAGCTGCTGTGCCCATTGATCAGACTCAGGATCTTGACCCAGCCTCATGTTTTGATGGAGATAGAAGATTGACATATTGGCCCAGAGATTTGAGTGGGTAAGAGTGGCAGGAACAATCTGTTCTCTTGTACCATGCTGAATGACAGGCAAGGTTTGTCTAAAGTCACCACTAAGCAGGACAGTGATGCCTCCAAATGCAAGGTCTTGGTTAAGCAGATCATGAAGAGTGCGCTCTACACATTCCACAATATGATGGTGTTGAGAAGCCACTTCATCCCAGATGATGAGAGCAGTCTGTTGCAAGAGTTGATGGTGAACATCATCCTTTCTGATATTGCAGGTACTCTGATCATGACAGGGAATGGGAATCTTGAATCTAGAGTGTGCAGTGTGACCACCAGGAAGAAGAAGAGATGCCAGACCAGTGGATGCAACACAGAGAACCACCTGACCCCTTGAACGAACAGAAGCAGCAATGAGCTTTGCAAGATAGGTCTTGCCACAACCACCTCCACTGTGAAGGAAGAATGAGGAACCTCTGGTGTGAATGACACTGTCCATAACTGCATCATAAAGCTCTTTGTTCAAGATTGAGAGTGTGAAGGCCTGTTTGAACAAATTCCTGCAAGTCCTGAATGTTATACTGCAGCTGTTCATTAATGAGTTGATTTCCATCCTGCAAACCCCAGTTTACTTGTGGTAGAGGCATCTGTGGATAGTCCTGCAAGGCCTTGCCATGTTTTCTAAGGTCCTGAGCTATGAGATAGAGTCCATAGTCATGGATCTGGTCCTGAGTAGGTTCCTGAATGTGATGGGAATTGATAAAATGATGTCTTAGATCATCACAGAGATTGTCTCTAGATGCATCCCATAGTCTATGAGGATCTACAGGACCACAGTGAACCAGGATGACGACAAAGAGTCTTCTCAATTGAAAGCCCATTTTAAAGTGAGCAGCCTCTTGAAGACATAGTAGCCATTCTCTGTCATCCTGAAGGAGACCATATGCATGGCAAGCCTCTTTGAAGGAGTCATGAAGATGACCATTCACAGTACAAATGTCTGCACCTATGAAAGAAAACATGAATTATTGGATACCACTATATGAGATTGATCTCACCTTTGACCACAGTAAGCAAAAGATGCAAGTAGAAGAGTTTACCTTGACCAGGAAATGCAGAGTACATGCGACCAATGGCCTTGTATCTTTGTCTAACCTTCCAAACAGCCCTCCTTGAATCCCAGACAAAGTTCTTGGGAAACTCTTGATAGAGATAGTCATGAGCACCAGCAGCAATGAGATCAGGATTCTGATTAGCCTTGAACCATCCAAGCAGTTGAGTATCCTTGGGATTGTTGACCACTTGATCAAGCTGAGCATCTGCACAAAAAGCTACAGTCTGTCTTCCAGGAAAATGAATGGATAAACGATAGACAGCTGGCCACTCCATGTGCATAGGAAACTCAAAGATATTGTGGCATGCCTGAGTGGCAGAGATGTATCTTGCATCAAGGTAGGTACAAATCTCATTATGGCCTTCAGTTTGAAGAGTGTTGGAATTAGTGATGGTAATTAAGTTACTACACTAATCATCGACCTAGACACACATACAAGTGTCTATAGGGCAGTGCTTGATAGTAACATTAAGTGTTACTCGAGCTATATTAGGCTAATAAGCCTTATCTATACTAACTATGCTAATAGGATAAGTAAATGTACCGCACTGCACTATATGAAGCAGGTACTGAGAAGCGCTATCTAAGGCACATCTGACCTGCCCTAAACAAGGGATCAATACACTGATCTCGCCTAGATAACCCAATTAGGAGAGTATAACAACCGATCATTAAATCTATCTTCCTATTGGTAATGTGTCAAGTTATATCTGTAGATCATTGACACATTGTTATCTACCATTGGTCGATGTCATTCTGACACTGTTACTTACTCATCTTTGTTCTTATCATTTGATATTTAGATA
>JBBPMR010000907.1:0-13471 GCA_038090415.1 Rossbeevera mucosa | reverse complement strand
ACATGAGGCTACCATGCGTTTAACATGCGCTAGCCATGAGGTATGATGTCATAGTGGTCTGGACTCGAGTCACGTGACACGATAAGATATGATTGGGCGCTAAGATGCGAGATAAGATAGGCGCGCGCTTAGATAAGATAAGATAAGATAACGAGAGCGCTTAAAAGCTAGGTTAAAGAACGAGGTTTGTAACAATAGTATAATGGCTAGCATTTCTTTGTCAATGATGGGATAGTTTCACTGTTCTGGGGTCATGGAGTGGGACATATAGGCCACTGGGTGCCATTTGTCATTTTTCAGAGTGCTCGGCACTGCTCTGGTTGCAAAGTCTGAGGCATTGCATTCTACCCTATACATGGATAGATCGTCCAGGTATGCTAGTACTGGGGCTGTAGTAAAATGTTTCTTTAGTGTGTCAAACGCTTCCTGATGAGCTGATCCCCAACTCCAAGGTTGATCTTTCTTAGTAAGGTCATGCAATGGCCTGGCTATTTCGCTGTATTTTTCTATGAACCGGCGATAGAAGTTTGCTAACCCTAAGAAGCTCCTGACTCCTTTTATGTTTGTTGGAGCTTGCCAACCCTGAATGCCACTAAGCTTTGTTGAGTCCATCAAGACCCCATTTCGAGAAATGATCATGCCTAGCATGTTAACACTTGTTGCATGAAAGGTACATTTTTCTGGTTTCACGAACAGATCATGTTTCCTAAGTTGTGCTAGCACTTCTCAAACGAGTTTTTTGTGGTGATCCAGATCATCTGTTTTTGTAAAGATCATGAGGTCATCAATGTAGATGATAATAATGTCGTCCATGTCAGCAAAGATTTCATTCATCATTTGCTGAAATGTGGCAGGGGAATTGCATTGGCTGAAGAACATGACTACTGGTTCAAAGGCTCCTTTATGGCAGACTGAGGCAGCTTTCCATTCATCTCCTTCCCTAATTCTGACATTATTGTAACCCCATCTGAGATCCATCTTGGTAAAGTGTTTAGCTCCTTTGAGTTTGTCAACCAATTGTGATATAAGAGGGAGAGGGTAGTTGTTCTTAACCATGCCCTTGTTGAGATATCAATAGTCCATGACCATCCACTTTTTACCATCCTTTTTGGGAATGAAGAACACCGGGGATGTTTGGGGTGACTTTGAAGGGCAGATATATCCTTTGCTCAATTGGTCATCGATGAAAGCAGTGACTTCATCCTGCTCTGTAACACTCATAGGGATAACTCTTCCCTTTTTGGGTTTGAAGTCCAGCTTCAGATCTACTGCATGATCCCATGATTTACGTTCGGGCATGTGTTCACTGGCCTTCTTCGAGAAGACGTCCAAGTAATCATGGTAACACTCAGAGACCAACTTGAATAAGTCCTCAGGTTCAACCGGAGGATTGGTCATAAGGGCATATACTTGATGAGTGTGGGCTAGCTTGTGTTCTTCATCAAGTGCCTTCTAAGCTTGCCGAAGGTTCTTGCAAGAAGCAGGGCATTGGATAAGTTCTACTTTGCCTGTGATCCAATCAATTTCAGGGTTGTGGGCTTTCAGCCACGTGTACCCAATGATCATTTTACTTTTTCTGAGATTGGTGACATTGCATTGAATGTGTTCTTGGTGACCCTGATAATCAATTAATAGATCTGCCTGATAGGCTATGCCTCCTGCAGAGTTCTTTGTACCGTCGGCATTGTAGACCAGTACTACATATTATGGGATAAGATTAATGCATTCCATTCTGGCCCAAGCCAGATCGATGACAATGCCTGTGGCGCTGCTGTCTAAGAGCGCTTCTATCTCAATGTTGATATATTTTTGGACTGTATTGATGTTTATGAGCAGTTCTCTGGTTGGACGTATTGTCCTCATACAGTGCTCTGTTGGATTCAGAGTAGAAACTGTTTCTTTGTTTGTACATATGGAATTAACCATCTCTTTCCAGAGACCAAGCCCTTTTGGGGACCCCGTGTCGGTTGTTACTTCTGGTAGGCTACCACTTTGAGAAGTAATATCAGATATAAAGGAAATTTTAGGTTTGTAACTATCATCCTTGGCCATTTTGGCCAATTCTGTCATATCGTAAGCCCTATCCGTAACTAAACTATCTACATTTCATATTTTTGGGTTTTCATCTATTGTTTCCCAGTCACTATCTAGATTACATTCTACAAAAGAGGGAGAAAGAAATGGTCTAGCACTATTTTGGTGTTGAGACCTCAAATCAGAAGCAAAAGAAGAACTATGTAATTTTTTTAAGATGTTCTGAGAAGTAGACAGTACACTATCCAATGTGTCTGTCTCTACTCTTTTCCATGGGTGGACTTGAAATCTTTAAAGTAGGCCCTCATGCCTTCAAAATCCATCCCTTGTAAGGTTCTGATGTGACCTTGATTTTTTGTATCTGGAGTTTTCTCTCCAATGGCCCTGGGTGACAAACTAGAAGCTTCGTCTTGCCAACCAGCTATAATGTGTGAATGGGATGCCTTGGAGCATCCAATTTTATGCTGGTTTCTGCTCCAGCTGCACTTTCCGCACCTAGTAGATGGTGCCTGGAAATCCTTTGCTCAATGCCCATCTTTGCCACAATTGAAGCATCTCTGAGGTGCCTTTTTGACAGCATCAATATCCATTGCATTAGAGTCCCTCTCTCTCCAATTATTGTTATATGGAGTGGGGACCTTGGCATGAGTCTCGAAGGACTTGATGGCCTCAGCATATTCTTAGATCACCATCACATACTCTGGGATGGTGTGCATTCTTTGTTTGTCGAGGAAGATCGGGCGCATGACTTCAGCCCTGATCTGTTGTTCTAACAATGTGATCCCTATCACATCGCCACACATGGCTTGATCATAATTAGCAATCCATCATGTGAGGAATGTTTGAGTTTGTTCCTTAAAACCTTGTTTCATGGACATAAGGCACTGGACTGCTAAGTCGCACTCATTGCCCATGATAAATCTTTGATGCAAGATCTGTTCGATCTTGGCCATATTGGGCCAGAGATATCCTGTGGTCTTTGTCTTTTTGATCTTGTTACAGGCCCAAGTACCTGCACCGTTTTCATCTTTATCTTTTGTTGATCCGATCCAGACCAACACTGCATAGGTTCTGTGCTCATCCTTTGGATAAGCCTCTTTATTCATTTTAAGGTAGATCTCCATTGTTACAAACTCTCTTTTGCAACCTAGCTTTAGCTCCCAAGTTATCTTATCTAAGCGCACGTCTATCTTATCTCATCTTATCAGATGTGATTAGCGCTGGCATAGATCTGATCGAATCACATGATCAAGGTCTAGAATCTATGACATTACAATAGACTAGAACATGATGTCACTTGATGTCACACCTCATTGCAGTAGCATGGTACATAGCCTTGCCTCATTGATACATTGTGGATCACATAACCTGTGCTCCTCATGGCTAGTGCATGCTTGACGCATGGTGGCTTTATACTTATATAGTTATAGTAGTCTCATGCTTGCCCTAAAGGCAGCCTCATGTAGAACATGTGTTGTGTAGTATATATTGAATGCAACACCAGCCAGACTCCTCAGTCTGTTCTGGTTAATTCCTGACCTGAAATAGTCCCTCTTCTCTATAGTCTCGTCTTTGTGTGGTGACTTAGTGCCTTAACTGTATAGTTTTGGTCATTGCCAACATAAGAACAGACTCTTTTCTTCACTACCTCACCACTGCCTGCGACCACCTATTGTCACAACCATTGACTACCTTTCCTTGAGGCCTTAATTGCGCTGTACTATCGCTCTTACTCGCATTGGTCTTGTCCCACCATTTGGGTGTAAAACAAGCATGCTCGCATAGCCGACCCCGAGACATTAATCAGGTGGAGAATACAACTCCAATCTAAACTGTATCAGATAGTTTTCACTATCTCAAAGTAAAGCTTTATATGTTCACTTTGTGGGTCAGTAGTCCTCATTCAAGAGGGAGCAGCCCACCATGTAGATTGCTTGAAAGGATTGAATTGTGATCTCTTCAATCTAAAATAAGATTCGCAGTCTTACAGTACTAAAACTGTGCTGTAGTCAGGCATTCCTGGTTTCTTCGACAATCACCTTCAGCACACGTTTGGGGCTCGTGTACCCTGATATTGCCTTTCAGATCAATTGATCTAGTTGAGAAGGACCCTCTGTGAGATCTCCCTAGATAACAAGGTTTAGTATTTGAGTTGTTGGTCTCTTTGTGAGAATCACCTTGTTTTCAAAATAGCTTTCATACAGTTCTCCGAAAATTATGGTTATTCTGTAAACTTTGCCCGACTCCTATCTCCTACCCCCAAGCTCCAGTACTCCCCACTCCCACAAGAAGAGCACCCTGATTATGTCCCAAATGATCACTTTTGCCCAGAAATAGAAAACCTAGAACCTATCTTCATACCGAATCCAACCTTTACCAAACATGTTGAGCTTAGAAGATTAAATCACCTTGCTGCAACAGCAGCTAAATCTTATGCAGGAAGCTGTACAAAAAGCCACCAATTCTGCAAGGCTCGCAGAAGCAAGAGCCAGTGCAGCTGAAGTAGCAATCATAAGACCAATTCCACAAGTCAAAGTGGAAAAGAAGATCTCAGTAGTGCCAGATCTAGGCAGTTATGATGGCACATATAGCAAATTTGAAGAGTGGTGGCTTAAAATGCAGGTGTATATGGAAATGAACATGGAAGCATATCCTTCTGACAAGGAACGCTGCATGGCTACCTTGTCCAGGATAGGCACCAAAGATCAGGATAAAAACAGTGCAGGATCATGGGCCAGGAATCAGCTAAAACAATGCCAGGACAGTCAAATATACCCTTCTCTGTCACTACTGGAATGAGGATTATGGAACATTTCCAAATAGGAAACAATAAAGATCTTGCGCTTCGAAAGCTTATGTCCCTTAAACAAGGACCAAATGAATGCATGCAAGTATACCTGATGAAATGGCTAACAGCATACGAGGAGGCTAACTGCGGTGACTACATGGGCACCGCATTACTAGAGCAAAATGTACATCAAGATATCATCCGACAAGCATATTTGGATGATCAAAGATGTGAGACTGTACAAGATTATATTGTAATCCTACAAAAATATGGTGAAGCTCTAGAGGCCTTCGAGTATCATAAAGGACCCCGAAAAGATCCAAACACCATGAACATGGATGTAGTCCATCATGCCTGGGAAGAACCATCAGACTTTGGGGGTGGTTCCAAATCATTTGCTGCTGCTGCTGCCTCTACACAAGGGGCACGACAAGTCAATGCTATCGGATGCTACAACTGTGGCAAAGATAGCCATTGCACCAAAGATTGCAAGGCAGCATCTACTCATTGCCAAGAATGTAGGTTCTCACATGGAGGACACTGCAAACAATGTTCCAAATTTGAAACCAAGGTCCGCACCATGGAGACAACCATGAAAACAAACAACAACCCCTTTAAGCAGCCAGCTGTCAACTGGCAAAGCACTATTCAGAGGATGGATATTGATGCCACAAGGGCATACTTCCGTGACATGAAAGCGACTTCGGGAAAAGCTGAGTGAGGACCTTATTGGGTAAGGCCCCCTCATGCATGAAGGACAATATTTCTTTTTCAAATTCTTTATGTACTCAATGCCCAGATAGTGCTAGTACAACTTCTGTTCCTTTATCTCACAAAAATAGTTTTGATCTTCTCGACTCCCATGTAATATTAGATAGCAATTCAGATAGTTCTTTTTCCTATTCTCTGTCATCACGATGTGGTAGCCTACCTGATGACAAACCCAAAACAGCATCTCAAATTGAGCGTGGCCCTGGTAAAAGGGTACTTAATTCTGTTAAAAAAGAAAAAAAATATTTCCTTTCAGAACCTGACTGATCATCGAGTGTGCACTCTCAAGCCACTCAGGGAAATAACATTAAAAATCAACATAATACAAAAAGACAAAAACATTGAAGCAAGCACCCTACTGGATAGTGGTGCAAATGGAATCTTTATAGATATGGATTGGGCTAAGAAAAGCCGCATTCCTCTCACACCTCTCAAAAACATGGTGCCTGTCTACAATGTGGATGGAACTATAAACTCCGCTGGAGGCATTGCATACACATGTAACCTTATTATTGACTATCAGGGACATTGCAAAAAAGTAACCACTGATGTTACCCACTTTGGCTGGAATCAGATAATTCTGGGATATACATGGTTGAGGGACCACAATCTGAAGGCGACCTTTGACAGAGTCTAGGTGCTGCACTCGAACTTAACTAAGGAAAGATGGTTGTTGGCAAAGGGTATCCAACGAGAACAAGACTGGCTTGTTCCATTGTTGCATTCAAGTATATATACTACTGTACATGCTGTGTCCATGAGGATGAAGGCTATACTACATGCTACTACAATGCGGCAAGGCTATGCTTACCATGATGCTAAAGTGAGGCAAGGCTATGCGGAATGGAAGAGAAGCATGCCTTGCTGCAAATAGGTGTAAGTCTAGATTGTGATGTCATAGTGACATCATATTATGTAATGCGGTGTGATAAGATAACAGAAAGGACTGAGTGCTTGTACTACATTTGGGGCACTCTGGACTTGTACAGAATGACAGAAAAGAAATAGGCGCTATAGGCACTAACAGGAAAAAGTAACTAGTGACGACTAGCGTTTGCAACAAACGCTAGTCATGACTGGTTACTTTTTCACTTTAGCGCTGTATGTGCCTATTTCTTTTCTTTTCTTTTGTTCAAGTCCAGAGCACCCAAATGTAACAACAAGCGCTCAGTCCTTTGTCTTATCTTATCGAACACCGCATTATGTAATATGATGTCACTATGACATCACAATCTAGACTAACATGAGTACCACACAAGGCATGCTTCTTCTTCCATTCCACATAGCCTCATATAGCCTTTTGCCTCATTGTAGTAGCATGTAGTTTAGGGTAGGTCAGACACAGCTTGGTCTATGCACATGTAGCTGTAGTATATATACTTGAATGCAGCAATGGAACAAGCCAGTCTTGTTCTTGTTGGATACTCTTTGCCAACACCTTTCTTTCCTAAGTTGAGTTCAAGTGCAGCGCCTAGACATTCTGTCAAAGGTCGCCTTCAGGTTCCGCTATCTCTAAACAATTTGTAATGAAACATTAGTTGAATACACATACATTGCCTTAACCAGTGAAATTGTACAACACTAATGGATCATTCAATAAAGATGAAGAAATCACAGAGTTTGTCATCACAAACATGAGCATAGGGGGTCACAAAGAAAAAATCGTGTTGGCAGTGGTGACGCTTGATACACATCAAGTATTTCTAGGTCATGACTGGTTAAAGTTACACAACCCAGACATAGACTGGAAGAACAGTGATGTCACATTCAAATGCCATGATGATCATGTGATGATCATCGATGAGTTGATATTTGCAATACACAATGTGTTCACAGATTTGGCAGCCTAACATGCAAAAAAGAAAACCTCCTTCGAAGAAATGGTACTCTTGACATACCATGAATTCAAGAATGTGTTCTCCAAAGAAGAGTTTGACACTTTACTGCCTTGTAAACCATGTGTTACGACTGGCCCTGGTAGGGTTGGTTGTAGACTTGATGGGTACTAAGGCTAAGGGTTGGGAGTCCTAAGGTAGACACCAGAGGACAATGAAGGGCTAAGGAGTCTGAAGGTGATGTCCTAAGGATGACAAAGGGCTAAAGAGGCCTAGTGAGCTTCACCACAAAGCAAAACATGAGGACTTGGCTGAGGAGTTCAAAGGGAAAAGCCTTTGGGTGATGAAGAGTTTGAGGAGTTCAAAGGGGAAAGCCTTCTGGACTACAAAGGGTTGAAAGGAGCACATACTCAGAGAGTAGGCTAGGAGCAGATATATTCAAGAGTATCTAGTAGCTCTAGCTTAGTGTTACAGGGTCGAGTGTCTAGGGCATATATACTAAGGGGATGGAAGGGAATGTGTCATCTGCAGTGTGAATGAGTCATAGAAGCTGTGGATGAGTAATTGTATACTAAGCAGGTGACAAAGCAAATGAGTAATCATGAGTCAGAGAGGTTGGTAATCCGCAGTTATGGATGAGTCATGAAGACTGCAGACAACTAAAGTACTGTGAGTAAACAATCGATAAGAGGAAAGCATAGTGATAAGCATTGACAAAGAGAGAAATGAGAAGCAAAAGGAAAAGAGTAGGGGCAAGTTGTAACAATACCCCCCTTGTAGGCTTCAGTTCACCTGAATGAAGTAGTCAGAAGTAGCCACAGGGCTCTCCAGTCATATTAGACTCAGCGACTTCATCATAGAAGTCATCTCCATAGTCACTAATGTCATCTCGAGGGTCACAGTGAGGGGGGGAATGGGGAAGGGGCAGTTGGATGACCTGGAAGAATGTCTGGAGCCTCTGAAGTGGTGGAAGGAGGAGGAGGAGGAGGAGGAGGAGGAGGAGATGCGAGGGGTGCATCTGTGTAAGGGACAACTCCTGTGGATATGATCCAGTTGCCTGTGAAGACAGGTGCAGCACTGGTATTCAGGGCAGTTGATTTGAAAGTGTTCTAGGCATCAGCATTGAAAGCATGAGAAGGAAAAGAGGGGGTGTTCTCAGGGAAGAGGGCAACTTCGCATGCTTTGGTGGTGTGCCAGTTTGATGCAGTCCATAGAAACAGATTCTTCAAAGTCGAGGGAAGAGGAGAGGGCAGGGGGGAACTTGGGGTCCAGGAAGGCTGGGTTGATTCCCTTGTAGCAGTCGTGTTCTGAAGGGGTGACCTCTTCAGAGTAGTGGAGGGCCTCAATGCAGTCAAGTGCCTTGATCTCTGCAGGATTGAGTGGGGAGGAGGACATGGAGGGGGTGGAAGGAATCTCAAGGAGACCAGTCAGAGAGACCGCTTCAACCTCTGTGGAGAAGGAGAGGGGGGAGGAGGGGGCTGAAGGGTGGGTGGCCAGTTCAGCCAGAAACCAATCAATGTCATCGATGAACTCCTTCATGCCAAGCTGATGCATGGCTGAAAGGAGTTGTTCCTCGATAGCTTGGTGGAATGCCAGAAAAGCCTGGCTGCTTTCTGAAGAGGAGAGCATAGCGTTGACAATGGGAAGGAGGTGAGAGGAGTGCATGAAGGCGAGGTACAGTGAGTTGAGGAGAGAGTCAATGTTGACATAGGCAGAGATAGGATGATGCATTCTGGAGTTCTGAAGGTAGGTTCTGAGGTGACGAATGGAGGGGGATGATGGTTTGTCATTGCAAAGATGCAGGGCATAGGTGGAGATGTCTACTGCAAGGACGGGACGAAAAGGGGAGGAAATGAGGGGGGGGACTCAGGATGCCAGAGAATGGGGGCATCATCTGTTATGGCACCAGAAAGAGAAGTACCAAGTTCCATAGGGCTTGGACTGTCTGGGAGAGGAGTATCGCTTCCATATAGATCAGGGAAAGAACTCGAAGAAGGAGGCAAAACTGGTGGGGAGGTAGGAGAAACGGATGATATGGTAGAGATGGATGTTTCTAAGACATTGAACATGTTGGTGGTGGTGTGGGTTTGGGGGGGTTTAGAGGGGAAAGATAAAGGGATGAAGCCTTTTATAAGTGAGGAGGGCGAACTTAGCATGTTTCAACTCCCACTCAGGAATCCAGGTGTCTTCTTCCGCAGTATATCCTTTCCATCAGATCAGGAACATGCAGTTCCTTACAGATCCTTTGTGATGTATGATCTGCAGTATCTCATACTCTTCTTCGCCTTCAATTAGAGCTGGGGGTGGAGCAGGGAAGTTCAGACCATGGACATTATTTTCACGATAGAGCAATAAGAGAGAGGCATGGAACATGTTGTGGATGCTCCACGTTTTAGAGAGGTGTATTTGGTAGCTGAGGGGGGATAGGATCTGGATAATGGTAAAGGGTCCTTCTCATTTTGGGGTGAATTTTGGGGAAGTGAGAGAGCATTTCAAGTTCTTGGCTTCCAGCCAAACTTTATCTCCTTTGGTGAAGGGTTTGAATCCTCTGCCATGGCAAGCTTTCATGACCTGCCTAGCAAGTTCATGAGCAGCTAAGGCTTCATCTTGAGCAGTGGTGACAGATTTTAGGCATGATTCAACCACAGGAAGATTGGTTTCTGCAAGGATGGTGGGGAAGAGGCGAGGGTCAAAGCCCATCATGAGAAAGAAGGGGGATTTTCCAGTAACAGAATGAGGGCGATGGTTGTGGGAAAATTCCACATGGGTGATCCAATCAGCCCATGTGACAAGGTTATCACCACAGAAGATCTGAAGATATGTTTCGACTTCCTGATTGACCTGCTCAGTTTCACCATCCATTTGAGGGTAATAAGCAGTGGAGAGGGGGAGGTCATATCCAAGGACTTTGCCCAGTTCCTTTGCAAAGGAGGAAGCGAATTGAGGGCCTTGGTCAGAGATGATTTTATCATAAAGGCCAAAGTGTTTGTAGACTTTATGAAAAAAGTGAGAGGCAATACCCTTGGCCATGACAGTTTTCTTTGTTGGACAAAGTATCACCCCCTTTATAAGGCCATGGTCTACCATGACCAGCAAGGAGTCAAAGCCAGAGGAAGAGGGGAGGTCAGTGATAGGATCACAGAAGACCTGCTGAAAGGGGCAAGAGGAGGTAGATCTAATGGGGGTAACAGGGGGAGAGGTGGGGTGGGTGTTCACTTTGCACTGTTGGCAGGCAGAACAGCCTTTGACGTACTTGTGAACAAACTGAGCAAGGCCAGGCCACCAGTACTCAGCAGAGATAAGTTGGCAAGTTTTGAGATAGCCCAGGTGGCCAGTGGATGGGTGGTCATGGGCATGAGAGACAATGTCTTTTCGGAGGGAGACAGTGGGGAGGTAAATTTGGTCCTGGTAGGTGAGAATGCCATCCACATATTTCCAGTCAGAGAGATGAGAGCAGAAGGCAGAGGGAATGGTGCCTTCAAGGCTTTGGAGGGCATTCTGGATGAGAGAGTCATTACCTGCAGACGAGGCAGTTTTATTGGAAAGGGCAGCGCCAAAGGCACAGATGAAGAGGTTGGGAGGAAGCAGGGTGACCACTTCATTGTCCTTCAGGAGAGAGGACACCTTGTCAGGACGTTGAGAGAAGGTGTCTGGTCCTGCCAGGAGCTTGCCAGGGACATGAATCATGTGGAGATCAAAGTCTGCAAGATCAAGGAGCCATCAGGCTTGTCGATAATTAAGGTTCTGGGGGGAATGGAAGTATGTGAGATTCTTGTGGTTAGTAAAGACCTGGGTGAAGAAGGGGGAGCCTCAAAGGTAGTGCTTCCAAGCTTGTAATGCCCAAATGACTGCAAGGAGTTCACGATCATAGATGTCATAATTGTATTCCACAGGGATAAGGGATTGGGAGAGATAAGAGCAAGAGTGCCAGTCTCCATTTGAGTCGGTTTGGAGGAGGATGGCACTAGTGGCATCTCGAGAGGCATTTGTGGCAATGGCAAATGGTGTGGAGAGATTGGGGAGACGAAGGACAGGTTTCGAGAGGAAGGAGGCTTTCAGGGATTTAAAGGCAGATTGACAGGCGGGGGTCCAGTCCCAGAGTTTGTCCTTTTTGGTGAGGTCTATGAGGTGGCTAGCAATGTCTGAATAGTGATCCATAAATTGTCAATAGAAGTTGGCAAAGCCAAGGAATGATCAAACATCTTTGACCTTAAAGGGAGCAGGTCATGAGGTGATGCCATCCAGCTTGACTGGATCCATTGCTAGGGTGCCAGGGCAGACGATCATCCCAAGGAATTCGACTTCCTCAGTGGTGAACTTGCACTTCTCAAGACAGAGGTGGAGGTCAAGTTCCTGTATATGCTGAAGAACTTGTCTAGTATGCTCAGTGTGGGAAGCATCTGGGGAGAAAATAAAGAGGTCATCAATGTAGATAACCAACCATCCTTCGGTAATCATGTTGCGGAAGGAGTTGTTCATGAATTATTGGAAGGTGGAAGGGGAGTTGTTCATTCTGAAGAACATGACAGTGGATTCGTACAGTCCCTTGTGAGTAATGAAGGCACCCTTCCATTGGTCTCATTCTGTGATTTGGACATTGTTATACCACCATCGAACGTCAAACTTGGTGAAGACTTTAGCTCCCTTGAGCTTGTGTTATGCTTGGTCCGGGTAGGAACGAGCGTAGCCTCTGTGAAACAAGGGTCAAGGATGCTACCAAGGATAGGTAGCCGAGGACAAGGATGTTGACAAGATCAAGAGTCTTGACGATGATGAGGAATGATGGTACCGCTTTGAGGTGGCAGTCACAGGTGTCGTTCTATCAAATGTAGAAGCGACTGTAACACAATCAAGTGAAGTGTTACTAGTCAAGCGTCCAGTCAAGAGTAGAACGAAGACTCGCAGAGGTTTCCATGCAAAGGGAAGGACAAGGGTTGGGCTAGATTGCAAGAAGTATCAAAGTACAAGGGAGTACAGAGGAGATCTAGCTTAGGGAAAGCGGTACAGAGGGTTGGGTTTACATAGTACAAGGGCATAACACTTAAGTAAGCAAATAGAACACCATGGAATATGGTGGAAGAAGGTGAGTCATAATGCACAGCATCGATGAGTCATGGTGACTATGGATGAGTCATGATGACAAATAAAGATGAGTAATGGGGAAATGATGACTAATAGCAAGTGAGTAAGCGGAGTGATGGGTAAAGGGTATCTAGTCATCATAAAAGAAAGAAAGTGGCCTAGGCATGGTTCGAATGCAGAGACTCAGTAGTCCATAGTGAGAACAAGCAAAAGAAAAGAAAAAGAAACAATGAAACATAACATTACCCCTCTGTTATGTCCAAGCTACCAGCGAAGAACTAGAAATCTCCATAGGAGGGGCCCAGAGAACCAGTGACATTGGTGTAAGCTGTGTCATCCCAGACATCATGATCAACAAGAGTGTCATCTGCTAATAGGGAGCAGCGTTGGCAAGGAGGGGGAACAGGACAGATGCAGTTGGAACATCATGAATGATTGGAGTGCGAGGATCAAGAGGACTGCAGGAAAGATGTAGGCGATACAGCTGGAGATGGAATACCCGGAGGATGTCGCAAGGGGCAGCAGGACTGAATGTGGTTAGGTCACCAGTGAAGACAAGTGGGACACTGGTAGAATGGGCAGTCCACACAGATGTGTCCAAGGTGATGGCAATGATAACATGCTTCATGATAGCATTCATGAGAGTGAGGAAGGGAGATTTGCCCCATGTTCCCAGTCCAGTAAGCTTCAGCTCGGTCAAGGGTGTCGATCTCAGCACTATTGAGAGGGGAAGAGGATGCAGAGGGAGTATATGTTACAAACCTCGTTCTTTCACCTAGCTTTTAAGCGCCCTCGTTATCTTATCTTATCTAAGCGCGCGTCTATCTTATCTCACATCTTAGCGCCCGATCATATCTTATTGTGTCACGTGACTCGAGTCTAGACCAGTATGACATCATACCTCATGGTTAGTGCATGTTAAACGCATGGTAGCCTCATGTTGTAGTTCTAGACTCTCGTT
>JBBPMR010000906.1:0-13483 GCA_038090415.1 Rossbeevera mucosa | reverse complement strand
GGGGGGGGGGAGGGGGGGGGGGGGGGGGGGGAGGGGGGGGGGGGGGGGGGGGGGGGGGATGAAGAAGGCGAGGACGGAGGTGATCAATTGATCAGTCATGGCGCCGTGTAACGTTTTCACTTTTATTCGTACGTTTCTTGTCTCTTTCCGCCTCTTTACTCGACTCCATTCCGATTCCCTCCGAATCGTCACTCCGTGATAGTATCACAGTAGACCTGTGCCTCTGACGTAGTTGCTTATGTAAGTATCTAGACTGGCAGATAGTCTCGTCGCTCCTGTATCGTAGCTCCTCACGTTGGAATTCTCATTCATTTGCACCATTGCGCGCGAGTCATCGTTGAGTTGAGTCTTTTGAGTGTTCCGAGTCGCATCGTAACACGCCGGCACCGTCACATCGTCCCAG
Organism: Rossbeevera mucosa; assembly: GCA_038090415.1. Classification (NCBI taxonomy): domain Eukaryota; kingdom Fungi; phylum Basidiomycota; class Agaricomycetes; order Boletales; family Boletaceae; genus Rossbeevera; species Rossbeevera mucosa. The sequence goes on along the minus strand of JBBPMR010000906.1, from coordinate 13,080 downwards.
TCACCAGTAGACGTCACGTCGGCGTTGTTGAAAAGTCGTATGCCGCCGAGCGCAACTTGCGGGTGAGGCGTGACGAGGCGGCAGATGTTATTCGCGATAGAGTGGGCGAGAATGAATGAGAATTCCTAAACTAGAGTTACGTAATACAATGGACGAGCATATATACTATCGAGAACATGTAAGTAACGAGGCCGCACAGACGGTGACATACGCGGTATACAAAGTGGTACGCGTGATTAGTTATAAGGGAAATGTGAATGATAGAAAGAAAAAGAAGAAGCGTTACATTACCCCCTTCTTATGACGAGACGTCCGCGTCGACAGGAGGAATATCAAAAAGGTGGGAAGGGAGTCGAGTAAGAAACTTAGCGAAAGAGCGGAAATCGGGATGTTCGAACACGGTACCACGGCCTGAACAAGAGAAACAGGTACATAATTCGCGCACGCGTAACTTGATAGTGGGTCCACGACTCCACAGTCGTTGCATCACATGCATCATCTTTTCTTGCCTTTATAGTTTTCGTTCTGCAGCCGATTCTTGGGTGAGTTCTCATACATGGGATTGTGCGATCCCCATCCAAGCACCAAAACCAATCTAGGATAGTTCCTACCACGGACGAGGGAAGGGGAGCGTTGCCTTCACGCATGCATGGATGTCAAACAACAGGAGTCACGACAAAAGCAAAAAAAAAAGGCTCTCCATCCCTCACGAACAAGAACCCAGGACATAATAGCACGTGCTTCCCTTCTGCTGTGATGGAATGGTCTACTTCATAGCCCTTGATCTTGAGGACTGTCCGAGCGAGATGAAAGTCTCACGTCACGTGCGCTCAGCGACGGTGGTTGGTTCGCTCCGAAGGAGTGGAAACAAGCAGCCGTCATGAAAATAGAAAGGTGTGTAAGATAAAGTACATTGTGTATCCTTCATGAAAGAGCGGCTTCCCAAACAGACTGTTGACCACGACGGAGCTTCGAGTCTCACCAATTCTCAAGCATGATCTGCGCGCACTCCTAGGGAAAACGACAAGAACCTTTTAGCATCCAGGTAATCAATCTCATGAAACAACATCACGACTAACCTTGAGTCTCGCAAGGTTGTGCACGATGGCCACATTGAGGATCGTTCTCAACTTCCTCTTCATCTCTGCTTTCCCGATGACCAACTGATACGATCCCGAACATGAGCAGTATCGCGACGCGTTGTCGGATCGAACCTGCTTGCATTTTGCACAACGCATGTCCTGTTGGGCGAACGACTTCTCGATGACGCCAACCATCCGGACCAGTTCCATCTCTATCGCAGTCCGATCGTATTCGCTATCACACCCTCGACACGTCCACTTCGGCGGTCCGACGGTCGAACCATCTGGCATGAGCTCTGGGTCACGGCAAAAATCAAAGTCACGAAGGGTATCGCACATCTTGCATGCGACGTTTGACAATTTGAGTGTTTCGCAGGGGTTTCGGAAAACGGCTTCGTTGGCAAACTCTCGAATGCCTGCCAAGTCAAGGAGATTCCGCTTCAATAGCCCAATTTCTACCTGATATTCCCCTGCAAGGCCAAATACCGCGCAAGCAAATTTGACGAACTCGAGGACGGGGTTAGTGAACGTGAGATAGGAGCCCGGGAGCACAGGGAACGTGAATTGAGGCTGGAGCTCTTCATCGTACAGCGAGCTTCTATGTTTGTTCTGAATAGAGCCTACGAGCCGCAGAAGTTTCCGTGTGAGCCTCCTGGAGATGAACTCGCGAGTCGCATCTAGTTCCTTTTGCTTCCCAGCGTCACGTTGCGTGGCGTCAGGTGCAGAGTTGGGAAGCACCCGAAGAGGGACCCGTGAGCTCGTATTCACCTTCTGCCTGACTTTGTAGAGCTCGACAATGAAGTACTGGATCGCCGAGCTAATGTCACTTTGGATCGCGGGTGGGAGGAAAGTCTCTATGTTCCATCGCATTTCAAGAGTGAGCTCCTCCGGAGGTTCGAGAGCCAAGGGGTCCTCGCAAACGACGCCCCCAAAATTCGCCGAGTCCATGAAAAGCAGGAAGTCATAGTAGCGCTCGGTATTCAGGCATATATGTTGAAATAACTCGTGAGATGTAACCGCCGTCGCGATATAGGTTGCGTATGCATGAGCCGTTCCGGGTGGCTTCGATGTAGCGAGCAGAATCCGACTGAAATCAGCGTAGATGACATGAGAACCGAGCCGTTTGAATTCCGCAAGCATCTGTATGAACGTTTTCCGCATAAGCCCATGGATGAAGCGATGAACGCTTGGGTCATGAAGATGAGAGCCACTTGTGCTGATCCATCGCCAGAAATGGTCGATAGCTAATGTCGCAGGACTATCAAAATTGCCCTGGACTTTGTCGAGAAGCCAGGTTTTGATCATCGATTTCATGATCCCAAACGTTAAAATCGAGACGTTGGACTCTCCAAGGGTAAGGTCACGTTGTCCTTCGCCACGGTTGTATGCAGTCAAGGTACGCGACGTGGAGTCAAATGCTGTCGTCCCTCCGCTTCCTTCCAGCTCGTTCACCACAACAGAATGTAGAACCGAGTTGACTGCCAGGTTGCGAACCGTGACTTCCAGGCAGACATTGGAGTAACATCCGGGAGTCATGAACTCTGTGTTCTGTAGCTCCTCAGTCGGCCGATTATCAGCCTCCCTACCACCGAGATCTGGGCGGTCTGTGGGTGACCACCAGAGAAGAATATCTTGCTGTATCAGTCGCCGCGCAAAGCTAATATCGGAGAGAATGAGAGGTTGGTCGCCGTCGATGTGCCCAATGGGTATGTCATAGTAGTCCGAAAGTGCAATAGAATGATCGAGCCACAAACCGTACATCAAGTAGCGATGTAGCATCTTTTGAGCGACATTTGTTTGCCAAGGAAAGACGTCAAGAGTATGGTAGACTTTAGCTTTGGGCATCGACAAGACAGGAAATCGCGAGAGTTTGGGAACGTGCGTGTCAAAGTAGACTTGCTCCTTGGTTGAGGAGATGGTGACCGTGTATGATAAATTTTCCAAAAGCCCGAGTTCTCGGGAAATCGCTTTGAGGGCCGAGACGTCCTTGCTGTGGTAGGTCGTAGTAAACTCGCAAGAAGGGGGATATTGCATGGAAGCAGGATCCCTGAATCGACTTTGCCGTTTCTTCAAAAGATCGGTGTATAGTTCTTGCAAACGAGGTATGCCTTGACGACGTGTTGCAGGGTCCACTAGATGCATCTTCACGGCGCCGCTTGGAAGGAATAGCGCAAACACGTGGATTGGAGCGTTTTGCGAACATGCGTGATATAGCAACAGGTGTTTGCTACCACGCCCCCCATCAAGGTATGCCTTGCGAGACAGGGAGGGACTGGCGCGGTCGAGTTGGCTCAAGTCGACTCCCGTAGTCTGGGCTCTATTGAGAGTTAAGCCTAGTTCATCGACTGTGCAGGTCTTGCCTAGTTTGAGCAAGGCACGCATCTCCAGCGGAACCTATCAGAGAGAATTTAGAAATACACAGAACTGGGTCTAAGGCCCTACGCACCTGCCGCTCAAACACACCGTCAACATTTGGATCGTTCGTCAAGTCTGTGAAGTGTTCCTGAATATCATCATATACGTCCTCTTTGACGACCACCTTGTACAAGTTGTTGCAAGGAGCGTCTCTCGGTAGGTGTCGCACGACCTTCTCCAGCTGGTAATATTCCGTGCGGAACAGATCATCCCTGGGTTGATTCTTGAAGTGAAGATAAAATTGCCTCGGAATACGAAGGGGCACTGGAGTAATCTCGCCGTCAACAGAAACCCATAATGTAAAACGTCCAGAAATCTTGCTCGGACGGATCTGTATGATATCCCACCGTTGCGTCGTTCGTATCCGTGCGCCTCTAAACATGGAAGGAACAATCGCAGACGTGTCTCCACCCCAACGCGCTTCCCGCCTCTTACGCCAGCGAGGCTTGATCGCCTTAAGCCAAGCCGAGTAATTCAAACCGGGATCTGGCAGGGGTGCGAGGCGCTCCTCCGACTCGTCTTGAGCTTCCAAGCTTGGACTTGGTTTCCGCGTAGCCTTGCGGGTTACAACAGCGATACGCTCATTGCTGGGATACTTTTGTATTCCAAAATCTTCCATATCACCCTCTCCATTCTCCTGCGTCATCCGGGGAGCAACGGAAAAGAAGTCCGTGACCTTGTTCTGCTTGAACTTGTCTATAGCACCTGCCACTCTGCGATGCAACCAATCGGGATGCCTAATCCGTGACACGGGATTCGAGACACCCTGCATGGCAGCGGGGATAGTGATGAGTTTCTGAATCACGGAACCCAATCGCTCGATGTAGTACTCCCAGTCCAGAATCGAACGAAGATCAAAGTTACAAAGACCAGGATCTTTGAGCCATTTACGAAGGTACGACCGCTTGACGGACTCTTCTGCGGAAAAAATGGCCACCGGGATCGCTCGCTCTGTGACAGGTGCGGCGTTTGGTTTCGCAGAGATGACAAACTTGCAAGCGAGACCCTTGTCTTTGACCATTTGGTCGCCCAAGAACTCGGCGAGCCTCTTCGCGGTACTGATAGACGTCGACTTTTGTCCAGCATACTCGGCGAGCGTCTTCGACATGCTTCTGTTCTCGGCAATGAGTTCGACGAGTTCTTCATCCGTCAATGTCTCCGCATGAGAGTAAAGGATGTCGAGCCACTGGTCAGCGACGTTTGCAACAGCACCGTAGCATTCCTCGGTTGTAGTACCAAGCAAGAATCTCTCAAAGATCTGGGACTGGAAGATCTTGATGAGTTGGAGTTCGCCACGTCGCTTGACCTCGAAACCCTTGAGTTCCGCCATAGAACCATCGTCATTGAACACCGCATAACGCTTCTTGAGCAGCTTGTCTTCCTCCTTTGACGAGGGAAGGATCATTGCGCGATATGGCCCGTCAAGCTCAAAGAAGATCGAGTTTTCAGAGTGAACATCATATTCCCCGGTTTCAGGGTTCAAGTTGTGGTATTGGTGGTTCGTAAACCGGGCATGCACGAGATGGTTGAGCATCGTACAAGGATACGAGATACCGATGGTCTTGCCGTTCGTCAACTTGAACTTGAAATTCTCCGGAAATACGCCTGGCAACATGCACCAAATCCCGTCCGTGTCCAGCTCGAGAGGACGCCCAATTTGCTCGACCAACGCACGAGCCATCTGGATGATGCTCGCACCCGTGAGACACGTGATACCTGCCATCTCCATCGAATGCCAGCGTGCACCTTTGCGCATCACATACCCGTAGAACGAGTTGAGAATACACTTGTGGGCGAGTTGCAATGAGTCATAGACAACGATCATCTTCTTCGCCTCGTCCACCTCCGCTAGCGAGCGACCCTCGCCGAGAACCGTGTCAAGATTCTTCTTCCAAGTCTTGAGGAGCCCCTTGTACTCGTAGCGTCGATCGCGGAACCGGCGCACGGTATCAACGTAGAACGGATTTTCCTGCTGGCACACGATAGACTCGCGCGTCTCGACCCTTGTGTCCTTCGTCTTCTTGTACACTTTGCGAGAATAGTCTCCAAGCCGCTTGTGCAACAATGCAGTCTGCTCCGTCTCCGTCAGGTCTACGAATTTCCGCTGGGGTCCGCCAGGTTTCTTGGGAGGGAAGGTCTCTTGATTTAGTGCGTGTCGAATCATGTTATACTCGTCCCTGTGTGCTGGGAAAAATTCGCCTCTCCACGCCCACTCCAGCCTTCTGTCGCATTTCTTTCCCGGCCGGTTGTAGTCGCACACCGCGCACACCGACTCGTCGACCATAGAGTCTGGTTGCAGTCGATTTGACAGCATGATGTTGGGGTACATAGCAGCGACGTCAAGGTGGTAGATTAGCGGTTTGTCTGTTCGCTTTGGATTATCTCGCATGACTTCAAGAGCTGATTGGATCTGAGCTTTGACTTCATCATAGTTGGTGACGCTTTCCAAAGACGCGTGGTTTTCCTCAACGATGCAAAACGTCAGGGCCGCCTCCAGATCGTTAATCAACTAAACACTGGCAGTGAGCAGGGACAAGACCATACGAAGGATGATACTACGTGCCTGTTGAACAGCACTGGGGATAACCTTGAAGTCCGTAGGGATGTCGCTACGGAAAACGCCAGCTTCCAACGCCTCCACGTGTCCTCCGACATACGTCTCTGAGGCAAGCAGGTGACCTTCAAACATGTTCAAGTGAGCCTCTTCGTGTCGGTTGGGCATAATAATATGGCCTCGGTATGCCTCTACCTGCGTAGTGGCACATGAGCGAGGCCCCAAACAACGAATAAGTCTGCTCACCATCAACAACGTCTCGCAAAGCGTCCCACTTCCCTTTCGCAAGACTTCGTCAGGGCACAACGGGATGATGTTGCACAAGGAAAAAATGAAGGGATGTACATATTTCATATAGAGGTAATACGTTGCCACCGCATCAGAGACGGAGTACTGAGCGAGGACTTGTGGCTGCTCCATAGCATACCTGACGATCGACGTTGAACACACATGTGAACCAAAAGAAGGACATCAACGTACGGTGTCATCAATTCAGGATCCAACTCGATTGGGTTATACCCCAGCTTTGCTGTGGTGACCGCCTTCAAGCCCTGACTTCCCTGTGGTAAATATGAGTCGCGCTTGACCCAGCGGAAGCAGTCCATGTGGACACAACAACGGCTCTTATACTCGTCCTCCGAGTCCTTTTCGAAGCCGGTCTCGAGAAACATGTCGATCCCATTGGCCTTAGCTCTTGCGCAAATAAACGGAAAGTCAAAGAAATCGCCGTTAAACGTCGCCATGACCGTAGGCTTGACTTCCTGGATATGCTGAAAGAATCTCGTGATCGTCGCAGCCTGGTCAAGACGACGCTAGTCAATCACAAAAAAATTGACAGCAGAAGATTAACATACCTCGTCCTTCTCGTTGTACACGATAAAAGGCCCTTCATACCCTTCTTTGGGCGTATACTCAAAGTTTTCGATATCCTCACTCACAATCTCGCGGTTCGTGATGAGATATCCCTGTCCGTCAATCATGTACGAAATCATCATCACTTGGTCGATTTCCGAGTCAGGAAATTTGAGCGGCGCCTTTGTCGTCTCGATATCGTACGCCATGACGACAGGATCCGCACGTTTGACACGCTCTGTGATCTGCTCCAAGCTAGGTTGACCGGCATTGAACGTCACCGCGTACCACAACCCGACGCGCAGCTCGTTGTCGATGGCCACGCGCAGGTAATACGGCACGTCGAACTCCCGAACGTCGACGATGCACTCGCGGGGATCCCTATCCCTATAGTTCCCCCCGTGAATGCTCCCGCCAATTTCCGCCCATTCGCCCTCGAGTTCCATATTCATACTCGGACCCGCCGTGGCGTTCACGACTTCGGCATAGGCATCGACAGCTCCCCGTTTCGCCCCATTTTTGAGCGCGAACGGTACAATGTCGCGTCTGACGACGAGAAGGTCCGAAACGTTGCGAAAGCACAGCTGAAGGAAAAGCCTCTGGTGTCCCATCAAGTGATTGGGTAACTTGAGGTCCTCCTTGAGCTGGCGTACGATCTTGTGAATGACGCCTTCGTACCGCTTCATGAGCCACTCCTCGACGCTGGCCTCCGAGCCGCTCTAAATTCCCACTGTTAGACTTGCTCATACGCAAAAAGAAAGACAACATGTCCAACACTCACCTTGCAAGCGATCAAAAAATAGGGCTCGTACTGCATCGTGCACTTAAACGACTTCCCGTCGTCCTGTATGAAATAAAAATCCACCGCAGCCTTGCCGCCTGGGTATTCCGGGTCCTTGACCAACGTCGGGTGCATGTTGATGAGCCAGCCCTCCCTCCGCCCACCTTCCTGCAACCGCGCGAACCCAAGCTTCTCGTCGATCTCGTCGCTCAGCTCAACCTTCTCGAACCGTTCTGCGAGCTGTGTACCATCGTCTTCGCGCTGAGGAGCGGGTCCTTCGCCTGGTATGTTGGGGCCGTTGTCGTTGGATCCACCACCTCGTCCTCTCCCTCTGCCACGACCACCTCTGAAATACGTGCTTCCTCTGTATCCGGAGCGTCCACCGCGTCCTGCACGTCCGCGACCATTTGATGTCAACCCGAAGGCGCCTCCACGCGCCATAATCGAGGAAAATGACAGAAACGAAGAGTCGCGTACTATTTCACAATGTGAACGCACGTGATGTAACACACACGACGCGTCACATAACAGGTAACATAAGCAGACAAACGGTCGCGGCAAAAAATACATTTCTCTCGGCGTAAACAGTAAGAAAATCCGTAGCCAGTACCAGAATATGAACCTCGCATGGCATTTCAAGTCAATGTGATAGAATGTGAAGGGAAAAAAAGAAAGAAAACGATCGATACAGCATGAGGTTAGAGTACGTGGATGACCATAAGCGGTCGGTGTAATGTGAGATCGTAGTGCAGAGGGAGGTCCCACAAAAAAACCAGAAAGGAAAACAAAATGAAGCAGGAAGCAGGACAGGGACAGAGCGCAACGCAGCCAGACAGCACGCAAAGAAAAAAGAAAAAGTCCACACATACTCGATAGCACAAAACGCAGAAACGACTGTGACAACACGCTCCCTGACTTACTCTTCTTCACCTTCATCCTCTTCCTGGATCGCATGCTTAAAAGCAGGTCCGCGCACCGCTGGCAGCTGCCACCTTCCACCTCTCGCTTCCGGCGGCTCAAACGACTCACCCTGACCAGGAGAAGGCGAAGACCTCCCAGCCGGTGAATGACCTCCCCCCCGTCTCCCCGCAATACCAGCACTAGAGCCCGTACGAGCCTTACCTGTCCGAGAGTGCCCACCGTGATTCCGCGGCGGCGGCGACATGACTAGTGGTATCGGCATCTCCAGTGTCAAATACGATGAACTCGTACTCAAAGTCGTCGCACTGCCGGGCATCTGTCCCAGGCCACCCGCAAACTCGGGCATGTCTTCATCCTCATCCACCCAGTCACTCTCATCTCCCATACTAAGACTCGGCCTTCCCCCGTTGAACACGTCCCTAATGTCCGGCGCCGGCGAGATGACCAAGACTTCGACAGGAAGATGAGTGCTCCGGCTTTGCCAGCCAGGAGGCTCATGACCCCAGCTCTTCTTCCATGATGTACGTCCTAATGGAGTAGAGTAATGCGGGCTCGTGAATGGAGTGATACGCTTCTGAGCAATAAACGTGCCTGCACTGCGTCTGGGAGGATTTTCGTCCAACGACCGTCTTGAAGGATGCCCCTTGAACGGTGAACCCGTCCGCGTCATCTCGCCCTCGGAAGCTTCATAGCATGACGTGGGTCGTGAGGATGACAGGGAATGTGAAGAGGAAGCGGCAGAGTTTGAGCGGTGATGCACAGCACGTACATTACCGGGTGTGCTTTGGATATGCCTTATGACGCGTGTAGAGGAGGAGGAGCCTGCCCTGCGATGGTTGTACTTTGGCAGTGGTGATGAGTTACGATAGTACGCTGAACCGCTTGATCCCGTAGATGGTGATTTCCCATGCCGGGGAACACCACCAAGGGTAACACTGTGTACGGACGATGGTCGTGAGGAGTAATCCCCTCTCTCAGAGTTAGGTGTGTCCCCGCCATAGGATCGGACGGAATGAATCTGATCGAGCGTATGGGATGGCTCGAGCACGAAGATCTGAGCAGAATTGCCAGAGGACCTACGAGAATTGACGCTGCTGGATCGACGAGACGAAACGGATTGGCGTTTGACACGCCGGCCCCGCCCACCCCCACTCGTGCGCCGCTTGACTGTGCTCTTACTGGAGGGGGGCGTGGACGCGATGGGTGGAGTAACCATGGATCGAGAATACTGCAATCCGCGTGTACCAGCTTGCGATAGCGGCGGTGTTGCCTCCTTGCGCTTCCCTTTTCTATCCTCTTGGAACCAGAGGCGAAACGCAGATAATAAGCTTGCGCGATTTCGATTGGGAGCGATAACCCGTCCGCCATTCTCAGAGAAATTCGGAAGCGAGGTCAACGTATCGCCGGGAGAAGTGTCAGGAGTCGGTGCATATCCACTGGGGGGTGACGTCCGGCCGCCTGCCATTACCCAAGGCGATCCAGGGATGGTAGGCAAATCAGGGGGAGGTGAGGAGGATGGCACCACATCTTTTGCTTTCACTGGTGGCGACTTGGTCAATTTCGACGAGCTAGCACTTCCATGAGAGCTACGCGGATCATCCCCAGCTTGTGTTTTATCATTCTCTCGTGGCCTCTCCTTCTCTCGTTGGGCTTCGCGCTGGTCTTTAACCGCTTCCGCAGACTTTTTGCGAACAAGGCCGGCTGCTTCAAGGGCTGTTGTCGCTCGCTGCATGATGCTCACGCTTCCAGAGCGAGCCTTTGCGTCTCTCTTTGGCTTGAGTACATCCTTATCCCTGCTCTCTATCCCCTTGTAGCTCCCGCTCGGTGTAGATGGACTTGAACGCACAGAAGACTCGTTTGTGGTCGGCGAGGGCGATAGGAATGGTGACTTTGCGCGGGGTGGAGTAGCAGGACGCACAGTAGAAGGAACTGTCGGGGTGGGTGGTACAAGGGCGAATGCAGGAGGAATAGACGTAGGAGATGAATCGTCTGTTTGTACTGCCATGCTACGTTTGTTCCTCTTCCGAGTCCCAGAAGATCGTTCGCCTTCCTTCTCTTTCCGTTTTTTGGATCCCAAAGTTGTTTCGTCAATTTGTTCGGGACCAGGGTCGAAAGAAGTAGCTCGAACCTCGTCGAGGATCCGTTTCTCATGTTTACGCATTAACATCCACCACAAGGCCCCTGCTGAGTCACATGCATCACATATGACTGAATGCACTATCTGAGCAGTGTCCAAGCCCATCACACTCAAGGTGTTCAGTAAGTCCCGTTCTGCAGGTGTCGAAAAAATGATAGGAGCAGGTGTGCTGAGGAGACTCGCAAAGTCCTGCAGGGGAAGGGGTGCAAGGGGTATTTCGCGTGCTGGGGAACCATTCCCATCAGAGAGCGTCGACGACACAGAACGGCGTTTCGTGCGAGCAGGTGTGCGAGTTGGGTGCGGTGGAATCCGGGTAGGGTTCGAGGGGGTGATAGATCGCACCGTCTCTGTGCTGTTCTTGTTCTTTTCCTCCTCGACGAGGGCCTCACACTGCACCCTCGTGTTTGTAGACCTATCGTCATCTTTGGTAATAGTACTCTGGCTTGGGTTGGAATGAATTTGTGCTGGAATAGGCTTGGAATGATCCTGGAATGGGTCAGAAGTATCATCTGGATTTGCAGGCGCCGATGGTAAAATTTCGGATATGGCCGTGAGGAAAGTCCTCTCGGAAGTGATAGAAGTAGCCGATGTAGCTTGATCTGACTCATAATTTCTAGTGTCGCTTGCACTGGACTTCACGCTCAACGAGAAGGCAGTGCCAGCAGGGGACGGGGACGGTAAGCCGTCTTCGGGGGTCGTACCAATAGACACAATAGGATTCCGCGGGGTAAACCAAGGGGATGCCAGAATTTGAGGGATTGTCAAGCGTGTCGACGGATCAGTCTGTAAGATATCTCGGAGGAGGTCACGAGCATCTTTCGAGAAAGCGTAAGAGCCAATGGGCCAATCATAGCAAACGTATCGAACCTCTGGACAGCCACTCGGGATCTTCAAACTCGCCCTTCATAACCTTTTGTTTCATTATGGCTTCGTCGTCGTCGTCGAATGGCAGAGTGCCTGTCAAGAGGCAATAAAGGATTACGCCAATGGACCAAATATCAACCTCTGCAATTAAAATTAAACGGACTGCACACAATCAGGAGGACCGCCACCCACCTGGACCAAGGTATCTCTTGCCTTGCAGCACCTCTGGAGCAGCATACCCGGTGGTGCCGCAAAAGGTCTCCATGTATACCCCTTTTTCGTATTCGCGAGTGAATCCAAAATCGCCGAGTTTGACGCGACATCGTTCGTCCAGCAATACATTCTCGAGCTTGAGATCGCGGTGCACGATTCCCTTGTCATGGAGGTAAGCGACGGCAAGACATAGCTGGCCAAAGATGATTCTCGTTTCGTCCTCTGAGAGACGGCCCTTTTCGGCGAGGTAATCAAAGAGCTCTCCTCCAGAACAGAGCTCTGTGACGATCCATATGTACGATTCGGTAGCGATGACTTCGTACATTTGGGTAACGTGTGGGTGGTGAAGCTGACGGTGGTGATGTATCTCGCGAGTAAGGACGGCAGACATGGCTTTTGGGATCTGCTTTATGGCGACGCGGGTGGAAGTGAGACGATGTGTGCCCATGCGCACTTTTCCAAAGGCTCCTGAGGGGGATCTTATCAGACATGAGGCATCCTGTGGTAGGGTTAAGAAGACTTGCCTTCTCCGATGACTTTTCCGAGGGTGTAATTACCTATTACCCGGATCTTTTGGGAAGCAAGCTCCTTCCCGAGTTCATTATAGGCATTAGCTAGCTGTGCTTTGTGGTTCTGTGAGACAGAGGTAGAATGTCTGTGAGCGTGGGTGGACATTTTTGCATGTAAGGTATAAAAGGAGAGGCACGGGCACGAGAGCCACGAAATAGCAGAGAAGTCAAGTTGTGGTTGAGGTCAAGAACAGCATTCACTACTCCAGCGTGGGAAAGAGACAAATCGAATTCAGGCGCATTCGAAACTACGCTACGTATCAACAACAGTCCAGGCTCACCCTCGAGACAGGAAATTAGGAAGACCGTCGTTCCATAGATACAACACAACACTTGTGGGAGAAGTAACAGCGACTACTTGCCATGCGTTGTTTTCACAATGGTGACAACAATGATGATGATGATAACAGCCACGGCGAGACTTATAATGATACGCATCTGCAGACCGGTAAGCATTCCTGCCTTGGGCGAAAAAAAGAGCCCACCTTCATATCCTTCCACCTGGAGCCACCGCAAGTGAGACCAGCACTGAACATCATCAAAATAGAAAAAGCTTACCACATGTTCTGGAGGCGGGGTCAGTATCGGATTGCGAGAAAAACAAAGACACTCACCTTGCGCACTCGGTTTGCTCCGCGACGGAAGCCCTGGGCCGAGACGGCCAAGTTGTCTGTGTCAGAAAAAAAAAGGAC
>JBBPMR010000905.1:0-13487 GCA_038090415.1 Rossbeevera mucosa | reverse complement strand
GGTGCAAAGATCTCGTCAAAGTTGATGCCAGGTTTTTGAGTGAATCCACATGCGACTAGCCTGGCTTTGTAGCAGGTGATGTTGCCAACTTCGTCATGTTTAATATGGTAGATCCATTTTGTATCAATGGCATTGTGACCTGGCAGGAGTTCTACCAAGCAGTAGGTGTTAAGTTGCACAATTGAGTCAAGTTCTTCATGCATGGCTTGTTTTCATTTCATTCTGTCTGGGGAGTTGATGGCCTGACAGTAGATGCTGGGATCTTTGTCAGAAGCGATGTTGACTTCCTCATCATCAGGCCAGTGGTCTTGTGTGAGCGCCTCATTTACCTTGGCTTCTGAGTCATCATTTGGCAGTTGCTCCTCCAGTGGCTCTGGTGTGCATCCATATATGAATGTGATTGCAGTGCATGCTTTTGCAGCAGCTGTGCAGGTCGATGGAGCACATGGAGGTGGTGGTGCAGGGCAAGCATAAGGTTGAGGTTGAGTGCGTGGCAGAGGTTGCTCGTGCTGATTAGGCTGAGTGAGTTGTGGTGGAGCGGGTTGTATAGCAGATGGATCAGGCTGGGTAGTGGGTTTTAGGCTGGTATCATCATCATATTCATCCAGTGTTGATGACTTGAGTGATCTGTAGGAGAATTGGTTCTCCCCCTCAGCCGAAAAGCTTCTGCGTGAGTCATTAGTGTCATCAAATGTGACATGTGCAGATACCTGGATGTGACGCTTATTTGTATGATAGACCTTCCAGCCCTTCTGAGTGTCCAAGTACCCCATGAAAATGGTTTGTTTTCCTTTTGGATCGAGTTTGCACCATGCTGGGGAGTCATTTAGCACATATGCGGTGCAACCGAAATGATGAAAGTGGGAGATGTGGGGTTTTCACCCATAGCGCTTTTCGTAGGGAGTGGTGTCCTTGAGTGAGTGAGTAGAATGGTGGTTCTTTGTATAGGTGATGTAATTTGCAGCTTCTGCCCATAGGAAGAGAGGCAAACCAGAGTCAATGAGGACAGTACGAACTTGGTCCATAATTGACCGGTTTTGGTGTTCGGTGATACCATTTTGCTTAGGAGTCTGAGGTGTGGTTGACTTCCAGTGGATCCCACATTGTTTTATGTAGGTGATCCACGGTGTGTTGAAATATTCACCGCCATTGTCCATTCAGAATCACTGGATGGTGGTGCTGCTTGTATTCTTGATCTCAGTCTTCCACGGTCTTCCACTTCTTGAATGCATTAAATGCATCACTCTTTTTGCATAGGAATAGGATTCAAACACATCAGGTGTAGTCGTCTGTTAGCGTCATCATGTAGCGTGAGCCTGCATTAGTTTGGACAGGTGTGGAACACCATAGATCTGAGTGGATGAGGGCGAGAAAACAGCTTGCTCTGCCGCTCTTCGACACTGGGAATGAGGATTGGGTGGTCTTGCCCATTGCACATGATGAACAGACAGGTGGCTCAAGATTGAGTTCATCCTGTGATAGTTTGATGCCAGTTGCTAGCCCTTTCTTTATGAGTGCTTGGACGGATTGGTAATTGAGGTGACAAGGTTGGTGGTGGAGTTGCTCGAGTTTACAGATGGGGGCAGTGGCAGTGTAGGTGGTCTCGTCCAGTTGGTGTCATGGTGCATCCAAGTGATAGAGATGGTCTGGTTTCCTGGTTGCCATAAGTACTATGTGTCGCGACTTGTGTAGTATGTCATGCATCATTTGTCTGTTGTCCTTTAATGCAAAAGTGATGCAACAACCAGAACCAAACAGTGTGTAGCAGTCGGCTTCATTGAGTCATGAAACAGAGATGATGGGTAGCAGCGAGGTCGGAACATGGCAGGTATCTTGTAGTTTGAAATTCACAGTTCTGCTAGATGGTCTGCTAGCGAGCAAATGAGCTTCGCTGCAACCAGCGATTGCCATTTGGCTGTTTCCGAATCCATTGATGCTGCCTGATGAAGGCGAGTATGTGAGTCGAGGCACTGGAGTTGATGATGGGAGTGAGGCTTGGTGCCATGCGTGTGCTGAACACCGAGTCTGTGCTTATGGAGAGGTCTGGAGGTGGAAACTCTTGGGTTTCCGTGACGGTGAAGCACTTTTCAACAATGATGTTCAATGTCTCATCCGAGTCCTCAGTCTCTTTCTCTGTGGCAACTTTAGCCTTTTCATTCCCTTTCTTTTTTGTTTTAGCCTTATGCTTGGGCCCCTTCCCTTCCTTTCTGCCCCCTTTACTCCAGCATTCGTCTTGTGTGTGGCCTTCCCATTTGCCATTAGTGTAGAATTTGGCACCGAGAGCATAGTCGGTCCGTTCAAGTGTGGCAAGTGTGGTTCCAGGTGATGTGTTAGTGGTGGCTGGTGTGTGGCATCATTTCTCCTCCAAGATCTCAGATATAATGCTGCTTAGAGTAGTTGTTGTTTTGTCAATTCATACACCCTTGACAAAGTAGTCCCATGAATCAGTGTCTTTTGGGTCACATGGTAGTGTAGACAGGAGTATGGTGGCTGTGAACCAGTCTGGTATGACTAAGCTTGCATTAGAGAGGTACTGAATGGCTTTCTGGTACTCATTGATGTGCATTGAGACATCGCCACCATTCAGCATGTGTTGGGTCAAGCACTGGAACCAATATATGATTGATCCAGATCCTACTTGCCCAAATTCCATAGCAAGGTGGCTCCAGGCTTCATGCGCAGTCTCCAAGTGGGCTATCTTCGGGATAATCTCAGTCTTAATGCATCCAGAGATCATGAGGGAAGCAGTGCTATCCATCATCATTCAGATGGCTAGCTGAGTAGTGCCCATAGGTTTCTTGAGTGATCCATTTACCACATTCATAAGTTCAAAGAGTTGGAACCCCTTTCACATACAGTGTGCCCATACAAAATAGCCTTTTTCATTTGCAAGGCAGTTGTCAGAGCTTTTCAGAAAGTAATGGTTTATCAAAGAGGAAATGTCCCATTTTGCCAGGACTGTGGAAGTGGTCTGTGATGCCGATGGGCCTTGGTTAGACATGGGGAGATAAACAAATGTAGGTTTGATCTGGTGAGTCTTATCGACTTGTTATTTCCACAATGAATAGATTTTCATGTGGGGCTCATAACCTAATGAGAGTCAGAGCTAGGTACAGTGTGAGTAACTGATAAGTAATAATGAGTGTGCAGTAACATACCTCAGTCGAGTGAATGAACAACTGAGAAAACAGATGGAACAGTACAGAAATGTAGGTAACCAGTGGGTGTGTGAAGGAGTTACTAAAATAGAAAAGCTAGTTGTATATGTATGAAATGTAGCATATGTTAAAATCCTCCTGGTTGTTCTTCCCTCCCTCCTCTATCTCATTTATCTCACACCACAACCACAGTTCTTCAGTGCTCAACTTGGGCTGAACAGTATTGTCAGATTTCTTTTGCATGTCAAATGTACTAAGCAGCGACTTCGCTATCAAGTTGGTGGTATGCAAGAAGCACCACATGTGTCCTGCTTCACCACTGTATCCAGACAGGCAATCCCCTAAGGCATTGACCATAACCATGTTGTTCAACATGTTGTTGCAAGTAATACAGAGGATCTGTTGGATGCAAGTAAGTGAAATACTATGTCCTAAGTCATCAGGAATTTGTACACTTACTTAATCACACTTAATTTGACTTTCAGTGCTGTTCGACCTTTTTGCAAGCAAGACAAGCGCACAATGGCACCAAGCATTCACATTCATAAGAGGATTTTGGGCGACTCTGGCATAAGAGAAAAAAGTAAACCAAGGCACCACAATGTCTTAATGCTATTTAAGCCAGCTCAAGGAGAGATAACAAGGAAAACTGCACTAAGACTAATAACTAGACTAAAACCTATTAGACGCATAGCCCAATGATGAACAGCAGGTTGATATCCAAGTCTGTCGTGATCTTCCGCTAGGTTGGCAGGGGAAGGATGCACAGCAGCTTTGTTTACAACATTAAAGGGTTCACGAGCTCCTGATCAGTTGACCTGTGCAGCACCCTTGCCATTGCCTCCGAGAGCAGTATAATGTTGTAGGCCATTGCATATGCCATCCTGGTGAATGGGAAGCACCAACATATATGCATGAGGATCACCCAATTCGAGTGCTGCATGGAGTTCCATGCAAGTAGCTAGACATTGCCATGGATTGTCCACCTTGGCCCACCATTGTCGACCCTCCAAAGGCTTTTTGGCACTGTCATATATATCATCAAGGTGGTTCATCACAAATGGTTCACATTCGTCAAAATTGCCCTTGTCGAAACTGTGCAGATTGGCAAGATGAATCTTGAGCCAGCGCAGGCCATGTGTACTGAGGGGTTTTGCTTCCATAAACATCAAGAGACCACACGCCAAGTCGTCACCAATGTGACTCAAATGAGGTGGAATGGGGTAAGCTCGTCCATGGAAATCAAGGTTGTATGGGAGGTAGAACGTGTCACCCAAGAAAGCGCGAGATATCTCGATCTTATAATTAATGCTGCACCACTCTGAATGGTTGTTTGCTTTGTCTTGGACATGACTCTTCAGACACTGGCTATATATGGATTTCGCTTGCACGTCTGTGTCATAGTTTTCTGGTTTCTTGGGCTCAAACTTGTCATATACTGCAGGAGGAATTAGATGATCACTGTAGATGCTCTGGGAGAGGAGTGCCATGGGAGGTGAGCTTGAAGGCCATGATTTGAGCACAGAGGGTGTTGATTTGATCTGGGGTAAATGAGACGGGTGGAGGGCGGGAGAGGGGCAGAAGGCAGTGGACCGGAAGTGACTGATGGAGGTGCATTCTGGGATGCAGAGGAGGGTGGACTGCTGGGAGCGGGGGGGCTGGGTACCATTGAAGGGCATGTTGGACTGAGGATGTGGGACATGGCCATTCAGAAAGAGCTGCTGCATCTGTGGATGCACACCATTGAGCTCCCCACCTGTTCCTCCCATCTAAGGCCCCACCACCGAGTCACCAGTCCAGGAAGAAGAGCTACCCACAAGCTCCTCTTACCAACATCCCCTCCAGTGACTTGGACCTGCCCATGCCTACTAACCAGATACTTAGCACTGCACATTTCCTGATTGTTTATGACAACCACTTACTAGTGAGATAGGAATGGGGAGAACAATGGGTAGATCATGTACCACCAGGCCAGCCCAGGTGGCAGGGAGTGACGAATGGGGATGATGGACGGTAGGTTGATCTCTGTCATGCACAGCACATGAGTATATGCCTAGTACCACACACTTAGCACTGGACGTTTTGTCCTAATCATTTATGACTGCTCACCGGTGAGATAATAATAGAAAGAAGATGAATGGCAGGTTGATCTCTACATAGTGGCTAACTTGCGACTTCAAATGTGTGATGATTGGCATACTTGTTCGCTAGAATCCTCAGAAGGCATCGTAACAGTGATGGGGCTTGATGTTGTGGGAGATGGCTGCTGTACCATAAATCAGAATTAGGTGGGCAGTGCGATAGATGGTGCTGATGTGAATCACTGAGAAATGGGGCATGTTGTTGGCAAGATAACTGGATCTTGTGATCCACATTCCTGTATCCTCATCAGGAGCATCACCAATCTTCTTATACAACCAAATGGCAGCGCAAGGGTAAAAGACCCCTCAATAGATAAACAAAAAAAGGCAAGGACATGTGCCATGTTGAAATTGCATATTCCAGTAGGCCACTTGGTATTGGAGATGTCCGGGACAATGAAGACAGTCTTTCCATGGGCCCTTATTTCTCCATAAGGGTGAGGAGTGAATGAATTCAGTCTGCATCCTGCCTATTCCACTGAGATCACTTGGTGCATAGAACCTTGAAGAAGCTGAGTTGAAAATAGTGATACGTCCATCATAATGGAGGCAAGCAGCAAGTGGTATCTAGAGTGATCACAGGGGTCATTTGGATAAATTTGATCAAAGAGAAACTGGCGAGTGAGATTTACAAGGTTACATATGGACAATTCGTCAGCCAGTGCTGTTGGCAATGACAAAACCTAGACAGGAATTGCACTAAGTCACCCACTAAGAGACAAACTATGGAGTGAGGGGAACTGTTTAGTCGGGAATCAACCAGAACAGACTGAGGAGTCTGGCTGGTGCTGCATTCAATATATACTATGGTACACATATTCTACATGAGGCTACATTAGGGCAGGTGTGAGACAGGGATTCGTAGGGTATGACATATTGTGGGAGTACTATAACTATATATGGTTAAATAAGTAATGAGGCTACCATGCGTCAAGCATGCACTAGCCATGAGGAGCACAGGTTATGTGATCCATAAGGTGAACATGAGGCAAACCAGTGCACACATGTGAATAATGAGGCAAGGCTATGTGCCATGCGGTAACAATGTGTTTTGTGATGTCATAGGTCTACACCTTGATCACGTGGCTCGATAAGATGACTGCAAGCGCTAATCTGATCCGATAGGATAAGATAGGATAGATGCACTCCTAGATAAGATAACTTGAGCGCTTAAGACTTAGGTCAAAATGAGGGTTGTAACAAGTGCAGAGAGGGTATGTGCACATTTTCGTTCTGTAGCTCTGAATTAGACAATGAAATAATGAAACTAACATGAATGTCTTATGGGGAGTATGTGAGAGCTGTACTTGTGTGGACAGATCAGTGGGCCTATCATCTGCTAGAGCCGGCTCATGATCAGCTTGTACATTTGTCCTCGGTTGTCTGTCAGCATCGCCTACATCAACAATACTGTGCTCATTGTTGTCTGGAATTACTTGTAAACAGATTAATAATGCTGGTGTGGAGTATTGAAGAAAAGAAAAATGTACCAAGCGAGTCAATCATAGTTGCAAGACATGGCTTGTTCAGCATCCCTCAGTTTATGAAGTCATTGTGAGAAGCGGCAAGTTTGTCAAGCCACTGGTTTGTCAGAAGCATTTGACCAAGAGCTTGAAATTTACTTGATTGCTGGTAGGGTTCTTTGACAGCCTTAATATGTTTACATTCTGTAATAGACAAACACAGGCCATTTGGTGCACCAAATAGACAAATGATGGATGGGTAATGTTTCACTGAATGTTGATGTGGAAGTGAGAAGGACATGACAATATGGTAGTCACTTAGGTTGAATGCCTCTCAATAGGTGTGGAACTGATCCAACACATCTTCTATTTCTTCCAGAGCCTGCTTGCTGATGACATGATGGCAGACCAGATAGCATAACTCAAGAAATGCATGAAATGTGCGAACGATCCCTTCTGGGACATAACCTTCAATAGCAGCAATGTAAACCTAACATACAGTGAGAAAAATAAGAAAGTAATAGTGATCTAAATACCTTCATCAAGGTCTTTGAGTCATCACCAGTCCACTGCTTAAAACCTCATCCCTGAGGAAAACAGTGCAATCCTGAGAATGACGCAACTATGGCAATCCTATTTCAACAAGTTAATTAGATGTCATGGAATGAGTTGGTGTGTAAAGGTTTACCTATGATCAATGTCATCCATGATACAATCTGCTTCTCGCTTGGAATGATGCGCATAAATATATGCTGTAACCCAGTCTACTAAGTGATCCTTGAAACACCCTTTGATAAGTTGGTGTAGGATATCTGGGGTGATCAACTGATGGATGTCAGCATGGGGGAAATCATTTGTAAAGGGCTAACTGTGTATCATCTATCAGAAACACATGATGAAAAGAAATATAGCAAGGACTCACCACCAGGTCACCCACAATACTGTACTCGTCCCACATAACAGTTAATGTGCTCTCTTGAAAGAGTGCTTCAATAAAGGCACGATCACGAACCAATGCATCTTCATCCAAATTAGTCCTTGGTGCCTGGCATCTTGGGTGGAAGTGCTGAGCACTGACTTAAAGGGACAAAGGCTGCTAACATACCTTGGACACCATCCACATACAATACAAGCAAGCAGAACTTGCTCTTTATAGTCAGCAATATATGGGCCAAGCCCATATACTACATGTCGAAAGTGGCCATCATCAAATTTGATAACCTCAGGTGTCGCCATCGCAGGCTTGAGGGGATTCAGGATCGCAGACAAAGAATTGTGGAACAACTGTCACCAAAACTTGTGGAATTCTCCATCTGACAAGTGTTCTCTTAAAGCTAGACTTGTTAAGAAAATAGTAAGGAACACAAATATCAAAGAAATACTCACTCTTGGATATTGCAAGAAATGCAATGAGGACCAGAGCATCTCTATGAGCATGCCTGACATTATTGTGTACATTTCCAATTAAGAGGTATAGTGGATAGTGTTATGATCCATTGTTTCTTTTCTTCTTTCGGTTCTCGCTCCAGACTACCAAGTCCTATGCTCGAACCTCTCCTGGACTATTTTTTCCCTTTCCCTTTGTTTCCCTCTGTTCTCCTGTGCTCACCAGACTTACCTCTGCCTCACCCTACTCCTGGGAACTCCCCTTGTGCTCCTCTTTGTTTCCCCTTTACTCTTCTCTGGTTTCTCTTTGCCCTACCACCATTCCCCTTTGCCCTAGTGGCCTAGACTCTTACTCATTGCTCCTTAGTCATTCGCAGTCTTCCTAACTCATCCATAACTGCGGATTACTCATCTCCTTATTCATGCTTACTCATTCTTCTTACTCATGATGACTTACTCGCTTTGTCATCCTCTTACTCAGGCATTCGTCATCCACAGTCTTCATGACTCATTCCATACTGCGGATTACTCATTCCCCTTTACCCTGCTTAGTGTATACTTACTCATCCACAGTCTTCATGAATCATTCATACTGCAGCTGACACATACCCTTCGGTCATGTTCCATGACCTTCCATTCTCTTAGTATATAAATCCTAGACACTTGTCCTGTAATACTAAGCTAGAGCTACTCGATACTCTCAAATTATACCTGCTCTCAGCACTGTCCCTTTGCTCCTCTGAGCATGTGCTCCTCACCATTGTCCTTCATTGACCTCAGGCCTCCCCCTTTGGTCTCCTTAGCCCAAGTCCTTGTGTTACGCATTGTTACGCTTGGCCCGGGTAGGGACGAGCGTGGCCTCTGAGTAACGAAGGGACGAAGGGCGAAGAGTTACCGCGTAAAGGTAGCGGTCGTAGAGGTCGTTCTATCGATTGTAGAGACGACTGTAACACAATCTAGTGGAGTGTTACAAGTCTAGCGTCCAGTCAAGTGTAGGACGAAGACACGCAGAGATTCACCCAATGAAGGGAAGAGCAAGGTGGGCTAGATTGACGAGGTATGAGAGAATACAGAGGAGATCTAGCTTGGGGAATACGGATGGTATGGAAGGGTTTATATAAGTACAGGGAAATGAAGATGACTAATCAGATGGAACACCATGGAACATGGTGGAAGGAAGATGAGTAATCCGCAGTGTGAAGATGAGTCAGAATACTGCGGATGAGTAATGGTTACAAAGAAATGAGTCATGCGCGGCATCGATGAGTCAGAATGAGTTATGATGAGTAATGCGCAGTAAAGCTGAGTCAGGAAGGAAATGATGACTAAGGTAGGTGGGTTAAGGGTATTATGTCATCATAGAAGAAAGAAAGGCCTAAGCGTGGTTTGAATGCAGGGCTTGGTAGTCCGTAGTGAAAGCAAACAAGAAAAGAAAGGAACGAAACGGTAAAATGTAACACGCATCATGGTGAAGCTCTCAAGGTAACCCTTAGCCCTAGTTGTCCTTAGGCCTTCCCCTTTGGACTCCCTTCGCCCTTTGTCGTCCTCTGGCGTCTACCTTGGGACTCCTCAGCCTTAGCCCTAGTATCCATCGAGTCTCCGACCAACCTTACCCAGGCCAGTTGTAACAGACAGTATTTGTTGTTCCCCGTTCCTACCGACACAGTTGTTTTGTCACTACCCAATATAATCAGAATAAACACACTGCCGGCTGCATTCTGGTCTGTAGATATAATGTCCTGTGCATATTAAAACAACATAATGATGATTGTAAGAGAAGCCACTCACTGCTTGCTCCCAGGCCCAGTCACCGGACATAAAATCATTATATTGCCTGCTCTGATCGTCAGTTGAATACTCCCTGAATGGAATGAGATCCACTTCATCTGCAAAGCTGGGATTTCCGATGATTCTGTGAACCACTTGCCGTGGATCTCTAAACTATATCTCATGGACTGCCTGTTTCCATGGTGGCAGGCTAACAGTGGGAACCTTGCCAGTGTACCTGGTGGTAAAGCTTTGCCATTTGATGTCACCAAGGTTGGTCACATTGATAGTTTTGTACATCTGACTGTGATTGCGGAAGGGAGGCCTTGCATTGTATGGAAGCAGCATAGTCACCCATAAGTTAAGGAGGGAATCAATTTTTGGAGCGGACATTTGGCACTGTGTGAAAAGAAACTTGGCCATTTCAAACTGAAGCTGGCTTTCATATGGATACCAGTTGCCCACATTATCATTGACCTTGGGGGGGGGAGGAGCGCTCGGGGGTAAAAATTCACCATTTTCATTGCAACATTACGCTGTAAGGAAACCAGCCTCTACTCTCAGGCTAAAAAATACACATACCATTCATTTTCAGGTGATAATGTTGGTATAACTTGTCACCAGGGCTGAAGTATTGGACATTGTCGTTGGGTAACATATTTTGATGGTCTAAATCAACAGAAGGTGTTGGGTGCAAGTGAGCAGCGTCAGACCCTTCCGGGCCATCCAGGTCCATGTTGTAGTCATCCTTGTATGCCCTCAAGTGACTGGTCACACGTTCTAAAGTATCCTGGCCCTCCTCATTCAAAGACGGGGTTGGTGGACAGGGATGGGGTGGCAGGACAGTATGGGCTGCACAGTGATGTTTGGTGTGACCCCCCATTGTTTTGAAGTAGCGCTTGCACCCTGGAAGCCCACATGGGTATAGAAGGGTATCATAGAGTCGGGCTTGTGGCAGAGGGACAGATATGTCAATAAACTGCGAAGGCCAAGCAACCAGAAACAAACAGCTTACATGCGACTGGCAACTCTGAAGTGAATGTTAGATGATATTCTCGAAATCAGGGTACACTCAGAACTTACCACCTCACTCACTCCAGTAAAATTTCTCCACATCCACACTTGCCCCTCAGCATCTGCTATGGACCCTGCCTCAGCAAACATCATTTCTCCTCGTCATACACATGCTGGAAACTCTGATAAACATCCTGCCAATATTCTTTTTGCAGCAGGAATCATGCAGAAAAGATGCACCAAGGCAGAAAAAGCAGCCTACAACCAGTGCCTTAAAGAAGCAAAGGCAGCAAAGGAAGAGGCCGCTAGAGCAGGTATAGAGCATCTTGGAATGATGGAAATGGCGGCAGAAGAGAAGGTTGCTAAGGAGAGGGCGAACAAGCCAAAGCCTGCTCACCCTCACCCTCGTTCTTAGTCTCATGAAGCAAAAAATGCTGTGGGTAAAGGAAGGAAAGGAAAGGGTGCTGGCAACGATGCCCCTTCCAATGTAAGTACCTGGTGATTCACTGCTCAGTTGCCATGCTTTTTGATGCAGCTCGGTACTGAAGCTTGAAGCACTGACTCACCATTCTAATTGGGACAGGAAATCCCATCAAACAATGATTCTGAAGGTGAGATTACAACTACAAAGGTCAGCAGGCTGCCATCAGGTAACCTAAAGGAGGCATTGAATGAATGGAAGACAAACTGACAACGTGAACTCAAGGCAAAGAAGGGAAATGGTAAGGCACCATATGTGACTCAGAAGTTGACAGTGTGCTGATGATGGGAATATAGTGGCTGCAAGCAAACCAAAGGGGTAGGTTCCACTGGGGCGATACATTACTCTTCACTACAAATGTGAAGCCCAGACCATGGTGGTATGCTCAGTTCACTATAATATATAGCTACTGACATATCTACTAAATCTCTCTGTCTGAGGAGAGCGGCTACAAGATGCCTCCCATTTCGCAGATTCGTAAGGGCAAAGCCCAGACCATTGTGGTATGCTCAATTCACTGTAAAATACAACTACTGATGTGTACTAGATCTCTTCGTCTGAGGAGAATGGCTATGAGATGCCTCCTGTTTTGCAGATCCATAAGGGCAAAGCCCAGGCCATTGTGGTATGCCCCATTCACTGTAAAACACAGCTACTGATGTGTCTACTAGATGTCTCCATCTGAGGAGAGTGGCTACGAGATGCCTCCTGTTTCACAAATGCATAAGGGCAAAGCCCAGACCATTGCAGCACACTTGATTCACCATAAAATACAACTACTGACATGTCTACTAAACATCTCTGTCTGAGGAGAGCAACTACGAGATGCCTCCCATTTCACAGATCCATAAGGGCAAAGCCCAGACCATTGCGGTATGCTCAATTCATCATAAAATACAACTACTGACATGTCTACAAGATGCCTCCTGTTTCACAGATCTTTGGGGGCATTAAGCGCAAGGCATCCATTCTCAGTGTCATCTCTGACAGTGAACCAGATGAACAACACCAAACCTTCGATTTTAACATATCTATGAGGGAGGATGAAGCTCTTTGGGGTGAAGAGCATTATTCCACATTGTCTGTAAGTTATGATATTCATATGTTCACGTAGTATTCACTCAGTCTGACTGATAGGTTTGTGTATTCTAGACCTTGGTTGGCATTGAATATGTTGATCCTTGCGCCATGCAAAAGAAGATCAAACAGGAGGGAAAGACTGGATGCTCTTCAATCAGGCAAGAAGAATCTGGCACCACCTCCATTGCTGCCTCAACCACTCAATCTGGTGTCACCTCCGAATTAGCCTCCACTATGAGTCTCTTCATTCAAGACACAAAGGACCAGGCACATGATGCAGAAGGTTATATAGTCTATGCTGTCAAGAAACACTGTGACTATACCAATAAGGATCTCCCTGTGCCTGCCGACTCCTGCTGGTCTCGATCCTTTATCTCCACAACCACACTCTGGTGTAGCATACAGCACAACATCTGGTGCATTCCTGAAGAGGAGCTTGCATTAGCATTGCAAGTCATCTTTGCTACCGTCTACCCTGGAGTTAAGTATCATGTCAACACATCAGGTTCTGTGTTTGCTGTGGTGAGTCATCCATGCTTATCCATGAACACATACTGATGATTAAAGATGCTGCAATGCTTGAGCGAGTGGCAGAGTGGCTTTGGTTCCACTGCTCTTGCAATGTTCATTGATTTTTTCTCAAAGCTTCCTGATGACATTGATACCTGTACTGTAGCCACTGAGTTACTGGCTGACTATGCTTTCCTGCAGGAAGATCCTGATAACCCATCTCCAGAGGGAATGTACTGCTCTAGCTTTCTTCTCAAGCTCATTGCAAGTCCACATCTCGGCGATGTTGAATGAACAGTAATTCGTTCCACATTTAGTAGTATATTATGTAATCACATGTATATATATTCGAACTCCGAGTCTGAGTTCTAATAGCATCTTGTACTCGAACCACACCGTGCTAACCCAACAACCTCAGAACCTTCCTATGTGAGTCTAGCCCTTTGTTAGATAGCTTCACAACTATAGTCGCTGCCGTATGGCGCGC
>JBBPMR010000904.1:0-13496 GCA_038090415.1 Rossbeevera mucosa | reverse complement strand
CTCGACTGAGGTATGTTACTGCACACTCGTTACCACTTGTCAGCTACTCACAATGTACCTAGCTCTGATTCTCATTAGGTACATAATACAGTCGTTCATTCACTCGACTGAGCTCTGATTCTCATTAAAGTATTGTTCACACTTGATCACTCTATTGATCAGATAGTGGGTTCTGGCTTGGTTGGGGAAGCGATGACCTGCCCAGTTGTCAAGGTAGTCATATAGTTGTCCATCATGGACAGGGTCTGAGTCAATGTGTTGGACAGCTCTGGCGGTGGGGGGTGGAGGGCGGAGTTTCGCAGTATGTCTAAGATGGTCCTGGTTGTAGAGGGCATTGAGCTCGTCTGCTTTATCACAAGAAGTTTTGATGGTGACAGTTTTCTTTGCCCAATCAATTATTGGATTTGTCTTTTGGAGCCAGGGGAGTTCAAGGATGACATTTTCTTTGCCACAATGCATGACATAGAACTTGATCTGTTGGAGCAGACCAGCGATGCACACATAGAGAGAGCAGATGAAGTTGATGTCACCATTCTTGTTGGTAGATTGGTCGACATTTCGGACTGGGATGGGTTGGGGGAGGCGTTCTTTATGGAGGTTGTGTTTGTTGACAAAGTGCCAATCAATACAGGAGACATCGGCTCCAGAGTCGATAGGGGTGAAGATTTTGACATCTTTAAGATCATGAGTAGGAACGACGAGATGAAGGGGAATGTGCATGGATTTCATTTGTCTATTGGCTACAAGTACATTGGTTTGAGATATGGAGGGGGCCTGCATCAGGAAGATCCTTCACTTTAAAAATCTGAAAGGGATACTTGGGAGACTGTGGATTCTTCTTCATCCTCAATCTCCTGGAGGAATGAAGTAGGAGGATCTTCAACTCTTTGAACTTTCCTTTCGAAGGATTTGGTTGAGGGAAAGGTGGAACAGGTCATGGCTGAATGGCCACTTTTGCAGCATCTAAAGCAGAGCTTTTGTTCAATGCAGTGTTTCTTTTCTTGGGGAGTGAGCTTCAGAATGCAAATGGCATCAACATCCATTGCATTGGGGTCTTTCTCCATTCTGGTAGAGGAACCATTATGGTAAGGAGCATAGGAGGGAGTAGAGGTTTTCTTGTTGTGGCTAGCAAAACTGTCTGCTCAGCTCCATTGGATCTGGAAGTGGATGGCCTTAGAATACCATGTGAAAACTGTGGTGGAAGGTGTGTCCATCAAGTAGATATGACGCATGAGGGAGGAGGTAAGCCCTGTGGAGAAGTATCCTATCAGGACATTGTCAGAGGAGATACCACTGAGGGTGACTCAGTTCTGGAATTCTGAGATGTAGGTGGTGAGGAGAGTGTCCTTGGTCATCCTGGTCGATGAGAGCCAGGAAATGGCATCAGCCTTGGTATCCAGGTGGACAAAGGCAGTATTGAACTTGGTGATAAGCTCAGCCATGGTTCCAAGGGAGGGGGGGTTGGCTTCAAGAGCCTTGGTTCTGAAAGTGGATGCCCAGGTAAGGGCTGACCCTTTGGTCATGTAGAAGAGGGCTTAGGCAACTTTCTTTGCCTCAGTATCATAGATAGTCTCATTGACTAGGAGGTACATCTGGACTGTGTTGATGAAGGTCTGGGCTTCAGTGGAGGAGCCATTGAAGGCCTTGGGTGCTTCCAGTCAGAGCTCAGTGTTTCTGGTGGTGGACATGGCAGATGGTGGAGGGCTGGGTGGAGGGGAAGGACTTGGTGAATGGGCTCAAGATGTTGGTGGGGTTCCTGGATTGGAGTCTGAGGAGGTAGGGGCATGAATGTGTCGTCTGGGGATTGGGGAAGCAGGAGGTTGGTATAGATGAGCAGGAGATCCTTTCCTAGGTCTAAGGGGGTTGAAAGATGAAATAGTGGGATGCTACAAACAATGGTAGGCTCGAAGAAAGAACCTTGACCTTTTGTTACACTTGATCTGGGTAGGAACAATTATAGCCTCAAGAAGAAGGTTTTGGAACAAGGGATAACACTGGGGTCTTGAGGAGCAAGGGATCAAGATGACGAGGTTCTTCAAGGGTCAAGGGGTCGAAGACAAAGGTCTGAGAGTGACAAGAACAATCAATGAAGCTGAGTAAGAGCTCAGAGGTTGAAGCATCCTTTCAAGTGCAGAATGAAGTCACACAGAGAGTTCAAAGGGACAAGGGATATATTCCAAGACATATCTAGGAGGATACTCAACAAGGTCAAGGTTAGAGAAACTACAGGTGAAGTTGAGTTGCTTATAAGTAGTGAAAGGAACAATAGAAATGACCATAATTGGTCGGTAAAAGTGGTGCCATAGAATGTTATGGAATATGGTGGAATGAGTAGGTAATCCATAGTAAGAAACAGTAAGAAGCTGTAGATGACTAAGTATACACAAAAGTGGAGATAGAAAAATGGACACAGAGAGCAAAAGAATGGCAGAAAGAAAGAAAAGAGATGGAGAGTTCATACAAATCGTAACACCAGCCTGCTTAACGAAAAACTGGTCATCCTAACTTGCCTTTGAATGCTGCATTAGATTTCACACAGGTGCTGGAAATATGGATGAGGATACTCAATCTATCTAATGTGATCCCAAGTTGAGTATTTACTCTTGTCTTAGTAGTCTTTGCTGATAGCCATGCCTTTTAGCATATAATGTGGCTTTGGAAATGGATTCAATATGGTCAGCATAACTTCCAGGTGGATTTCAGTGTTACCAAGTACTCATTTGAGGTGTAAAAAATGTCATCTGTGTGCCTAGTTGAATAATAATTGTATTAGGAATTGATGTGATGTAAGTATCTGGATTAAAATGACACTAAGCATACCCTTGTAATGGTGGATGAGTCCAAGTTCAGTAGAAGATTGAGAACATGCTCCAGTTGCAAGTACAATGCTACTGAGAAGGAAAGGAAGAATGAAGGGCTCACTAAGGTTTCATGATTCACCTAGGAAGTGATGAGTAACACATAGTTTTCAAGGTGGAGGAGACAGGAATGATACTGGGAGTGGAACTACTTTGGAGGAAAGGGCATGCAAGAAAGGTCACCATAGCGATCAGCAACAAGGTAGCGATTATGGTGGTGAGTGTACAAATCGGAACTGGGCCACTACTTAATGGACCTTTTCCATAAAACCTTGAGAGAAGTGACTGACAAAGCAGAGACAGAGAAGATCACTCTAGGATGGTCACCAGGACACATAGGAATAGAAGGGAATGGACAGGCAGACAATGAGGCAAAGGAGGCAGCCAAAGGATCTATGTTATATGCAAACCAGTTACATCACAAGACTTCATATTTTATGAGATTCTCGGGCTTATCAAATTTGTGTAATAAGAGTAACACAAGACAAATCTTCCAAGGGTGCATAAGCCCAAGGCTTGTAATGGTAGGTCTTTGAATGGCTTATACTTCATAACACAATTCACACTGGACAACATCCATGGCCTCAACTTCAATCTTACATCAGGAAACTGTGTTTTCCCACTGTAGCAAGGGTCCATTTTCTGTAATAACTGTAGTGTACATAGTACTACATAGTCGTCACATAATACATTTCATACGCAATTACTCTACATATGATCTGGTAGCAACTTGATATAAACCACATACTACATAGCAATACATACAGTAGCTCAAAAAACTGTCCCAATGTTTGGCAATTTGGGAGTATTCATCCCTGAACACAACACTCATAATACTAGCCCTAAGGTTGTTAGTGTATCAAATGTAGTACTGACTCCTGGCTTCCCACTGATCAAATAATGAAGATATTTAGTTAATATTCAAAGGGATGGCAGCTATTTCAAAATGTCAGCTCATTGGGACAGTTTTTTTGACTTTATAAAATTCTGGATCTCTAGTACTTGGTATGAGCTCCCTTGGCCTTTACAACTGCTTCAATCCTTCTGGGCATGCTTTCTATCCACTTCGTTTCATAGGCTGAGAGGCATCTTTTGAGATGATTTCAGATGTGTTCAATGGAATTGAGGTCAGGAGACTATGCAGGCCAGTCCAGAAGCTTGATTTCTTGTTCATCAAACCATGCTTGAGCTCTTCTAGAGGTATGCTTGGGATCATTGTCCTGCTGAAAGATAAGATCTTCCTCTGAAATTCCAGAATTCTCCATGCTCTGAAGCAGCCCCTGCTGCAAGATCTCCACATACTGTTCAGTATTCATCCTTCCTTCAATCTCACTCAGGATTCCCACTCCATTCCATCCTATGCAGCTCTAAACCATAAGTGAACCTCCTTCAAACTTGACTGTACCTTTAATCTCTCTGGCAATCAGCCACTCTCTCTTCTTTTACCACACATACTCTTGCCCATCTGACCCAATCCTATTTATTTTGGTCTCATCTGACCATAATACCCTCTTCCAATCATCCACAGTCCAATGCTGATACTTGAGAGCAAAGGCTAGTCTTCTCTTCTGATGGCTCTAGAGAGGAGGAGTTTTTTCTTCTTCACCACTGTCTTCAAGGAGGCCTCCTTCAGAGTATTCCTCACTGTTTGAGGACCAACAGGAATATAAATGATAGAATTGATGAACTGAGTGGCTTGGACTGCATTTTTAACCTTGCCAGTGATGATTTGCTGAACAACAGCTCTCTTGTTGGTAGGAGTAAGCTTGGTTGGATGGCCACCACACAGTCTGGCTGTCTCTGGCTGGACTTCTTGAAGAATCCTAGACACAGTAGACCTCCCTAGACCAGTTTGAGACTGTATTTGCCGGGTGGAAAGACCAAGAGAGAGAAGAGAGATAATATTATTCTTTTGAGAAGTGGAAATGGGTTTCATGGCAATAATAGAAATATAACATGAGAAGAAAGGGTTTTTATATGTTGTCCTACCCTGAGTTACATAAAGGTGACATAATAGAAGCATTATCAAATCTATGTCATGACATTACAGCATTTCAGGGCTTAATGTATGTAACTTAAACTTAAAGTCAAAAAACTGTCCCAATGAGCTGTCCTTTTCAAATAGCTGCCATTCCTTTGCAGTTCAACTAAATCTCTTTATTATTTGATCAATGGGAAGCCAGGAGTCGGTACTTCATTTGATACACTAACAATCTTAGGGCTAGTATTAGAAGTGTTGTGTTCAGGGATGAATACTCCCAAATGGCCAAACATTGGGACAGTTTTTTGAGCCACTGTAGTACAACAGGGTGGCATGTGTATATAATACCAACAGGCAAGTGTCCAACATGGATGTCAGTTTGGTGATGTATCAGTTTGTCACATCCCACTTATTTCAGTGTTCAGCTCTGTGACTCCTCTTTACCATATTTTCCATGCTGATTTCATCTTTTCCTTGCTGCTTGCCCTTCTGGTCAATGCCAACAATTCCCAGTGGTGGGCAGAGGGAACCATCAAATGGCATTGGCAACATCTCTAATTGGGGACATGCCCTCAATACTGCCAACACCGCACCAACACTTGCCACCAGCTTCATCTTGGTCACATCTCTTACTTCCACCTTTAGGCTTCTCAGCCATTTCAAGCTTGCAATCCAGGTTTTGTATCCCCTATCATCAATCTCTGCTGAACAACATGTGCTCACATTCAGCTCCCTCAGCAAGAAGAATCAAGACATTGAATCAAGGAGGGGGTGTGAGAGGAAAAAGGAGTTGCTCACAGAAATACTCCAATATGATGATGTCAACTCAATCCTGAGGGTGCGCAGATGGGCCTTGTCCAAGTGCACAGGAAAAACCTCCACCAACACTTCCAAGTTGCCTGTGGTCGAATCATCTAAGCCAATACACAAGTTGAAATTGCTGGAGTGCCTTGTAGGATGTCTAGGTGGCACAAGCAGAGTGTGGCACTGTTGCCACCAAGTAATCATGTGTGCATGTGTGGGGAGAGTTGACAAATGTAGATAGCAGTACTTGATTCAATGTTAAGGGTATCAAGCATGCACCTGGACATAATGGTGTCCATAGCAGTCTGTGGGAGGGCACAGCTACACAATATGCTAAGGCAAGGCCACTGTAGAACTATGTTGCTGATTTAACGGGAGCTTAAAAAGACTTGGCACAAATTGTGTTATGCTGCTTACATCACTTGCTTCCCTTCATGTTGAAAAAGAGAAAAAAATATAACAATCATTGAATGCCAATGGTGAGTACTGCATTATCATCATCCTCATCCTCACATCTTCACAATGTCGATGTCAGGACTCAGTGTGATGCTATCATGACAACACTGCAATCACAATGACGATGTGGCCATGAGACAACATAGTGCTGCCACCATGACAATGATGCCAATGCCATCACCACCACCACAACAACAGAACATATATACCTTTGTATAGTAGATAGTGTCAGACACAGCTTGGTCTGTGTGCATGTACCAGTAGTATAAATACTTGAATGCAGCAACTGAACAAGCCAGTCTTGTTCTGGTTGAAGTCCCTTGATCTAATCAGTTCCCTCCATCCTACCTTGTATCTAGTTGTGGTGCCTAGTCCTTGTAATTAAGGTTGCCTTCATCTATCATGATGGTATTTTTGTTATCATTTTCTATTCCTATACTATGATCTTCCCATCAAAATAAGGCATCTGCCTTTCCCATTGAGGAACCTGGTTTGTATACTAATAAATAATCGAAATGAAATAAGTATTGTGCCCATCTAGATTGTTGCTTATTCAGATCTTTAAATTTCATAAAGTACGTCAGGTATTTGTGATCTGTCCAAACTTCAAACTGATGACAAGCACCTTTTAGATGGTGTCTCCATTAGTGGTACTCATTATGGCTATTATGGGGCTATGCTCTGACTCAGAAAAAGTAGCGAGTGAGGATGAATGCTGGTCGGCGCCCAAACTTATATGCCCGCCATACGCCACCTACGATGCTGCACTGCACAGACCAAGCAGCCTGCAACAATGGCAGGAAAAGCTCGAACCAGTATAGACAAAGAGAAGTCTGCAGCTGCGGCCACTATGATGCCTCCTGTCACCCAAACCACCACTATACCCAAGAAGAAGCGACAGGGAAAGGCTAGTGCTGCAGCCATTTCCACCCCCACTGCCCAGGGCTCTGGCCCCATTTCCAAAAAATATTCTGGTATGCATATTGGCTGGGAGTGCAAGTGAACAGACCTGCTTGTCTCTTGGATTTTGACCCACGAAGCTGATTGCAATATCCTATTCAACGACACTCATGCCTCGTTCAACACGGCCCCTCCTGGCAACAGGCCATCTGGCAAGAACAAAAAGGATGTATCAAGTCCAGAGGATGTTCTCCATGTCTTCCCTTACTATCAAGATCTTAACTCCATTTGGGACGGTGTTCCCTCCTTCGACAGTCCGCTCGTTTTGTCCATAGCCAAGGCAAACCATGCAAAAAGCCTGTTGAAGATTGTCACGTCAATGAAATCGAGTGCCAACTTCAATGAGACTGGTGGAGAGGAAGTGGACCTTGATGAGGATGATGCCGTTGGTGATGAACAGCAAGATTCTGTTGCTGTGGGCGACGACTTGGGCCAATGTGGACCTTCTGTCATGGGTGGTATTGAGTCTAACTTCGATGCTGGTGATGAGGATGACCAGCTGATGGAAGATGCGACAGCTTCAAGTCCTCAGATATGCTGAACACTTTGTGCTCGCTTCCCCTCTTCCCCTCACCAGGATCTGTAGGCTGAATCATTTTTGCCATTCATGCTGAAACACAAGGGGAAGACACCTTTGCGAGAGGGATGCTCTGTGTTCAAGACAACACCATATGGTCGCCCCCCTGTTTCATCATCGTCTGCAAGCAGAAAGAGCATGCTGAGTCGCATTAGTTCAAATCTCTCCTCCACCAAGATGACGTCGAGCGCGAAAGGGTTTAGTGTGAGGTTGGAAGATTTGGATAAGCAGAGTGACGCCTTCCTGGACAAGGGTCACACTGTTGGCGGTCCATCCTGTTCGGCGTTGCAGTACAACTTTGCTATTCACAAGCAGGAGCTTAATAATCAATGACAAGAGCTTGAAAATCGGGCCAAAGAAATTGACAACAAGCGCCAGCAGATTGCCATCAAGCAACAGATGCATTCAAATGCTGAAGTTCTCTTCATGCGTGAGCAAGAGCTGAAGAAACTCGAGGTGCAGATGAAGGAACAGGACAAGCATAACTTCTTGCACCAGATCGAACTCATCCGCCTCCAACTTCAGTTGCAACAATCACCTGGTGTCGTTGGTGCCTCTGCCTCTGCTGGTTCTTCCTCCCGTCCTGCCACTTCATTCCCTAGAGGTGGACAGTAGATATATTTACAATGTTGTACTCTTATGCCATGGATGACGACTTTCTATTTGTTGTAATACATGGCTTGTGTTCTCCTGACTATGCTCCTACTCGGCGTTGACCGTATGGGGCAATCTGAGCTCCTCAAACAGTTCTCGCATCAGGCTGATGCAAAACTGTTGTCCTGGGGTCCCATCAGGAACCATTACCGCCACAGGGTCTGGATCCCCTCCGATGTTACTGGCTTCTTCTCGTGCCCAGCCGCTTGAAGACTCTTTCCCATGGATCTCTTCCAATCGAATGACCATGTTGTGCAAGATGATGCAGCACTGTACCCAGTGCAGCGCATACATCATGTTGTTGTGTGTCCGTATATGTAGGCAAAGCTCACGGAGCAACTGAAAATGCCCTTTCAGTGCTGCAAAGGCATGCTCCACACACACACGAATCTAGCTAACCATTCACATAGTTGTCACTAATCAAATGACAGCTCATACTCACTTTTGACAGGTACCAATTGTATGTTTTATGTGGATGTGCCAGTGGTTCTGCCCTTGTCGCCTTGAAGGGAATGGCACACCAGGTATGTGATGGGTATGCGCTGGACACCCATATCCAGTAACCTTCTGGTAGCAGGTCTGGATTCTTCACAAACTCTGTCCCCTGAAATGCATATGCATCGTGCACACTTCCAGGATGTCCTAGGCCGTAGTCGACCACAAGGAGGTTGTGTGGCATGACGGTCAGCTGCTACACGTCAGCAATAATCAGGTTATCAAGGTAAACCGAGCATCTTACCTGACAGTTGAGTGAATATCGGGACTTCCTATCAAAGTACGTTTTGCCATATAGAGAAGGTTTCTGATAAAGATTGAAAGTTGATCCATCCATGGCAAAAATCCCCCCCCTCCATCTTTCACAAGACTTCGCCTCGACAAACCTCTGCACCAATTCTGCATTAAGTGATTGTGCTGTGGGGACCGTGATGAACTCGTCATGCTGATCAAGGATGGCTATCATTGTATGGTTCATACAGTTCACCACCGAGCTTATGCTGACCCCTGCCCACTGTGCAACGTACTCGATTGATGCCACATTCCCATAGTGACCTACATGAAACAGAAAAATCACCAGTTGCACAGCAACCGGCAGCTGAAGACGGTTTGATTTTGATTTGAAGATCGCATGGTCACTGATATGATCTAGGATATAGTCGAATATTTCTGGATCGACGTGAACCTTTTGGCGGAACAAATGTGGCTGGAAATCAGCAAAATGGGCGAGGAGATGGAGCTGGGATGACCGCATTGGTGGCTCAGCAATATGGTTAATGACACGTGCACGTTCCACTTCATCATGAACAGCTCGAATTGATTCAAGATAGTACTGGTATCGTCTCTCTCTCTCCTCCGTCGAATCAACTGACTCTGCAGATTCAGACGTCAGATCAGAGTCATCTCCGAGACTTGGAGGGGGTGATATGGGGCTGGGGGTGGGGGAGAACAGGGCAGGATCAAAGGAGTCAAAGTCCAGGCCATCCTCGTCCTCGTCCTTGTCCTCGTCAAGTTTGCAGTCTTCACTTGCACGGCACTGTAAGTTCTCAAGTCTCCATGTTAAGATTTTAAATTTTAACTCGTCAATATGAGTTAACAGCTTGGTCTTCTCAGAGATGCGAGGCATGATGGGCATTAGAAGATGAGGATAGACCTCGCAGCTGTATTTTTAAATTCTATTCTGAATCTGTGTGATGTACAACATGCTATCGACTTAGAATTTATTAGTTAAGGAATCACGGCCCGGTGTGCGGCACACTTCCGGCAGGTCAGAGCTCCAACTTAGTCCTGTTTCAGATTCAAATAATAGCCAAATAATAGCGCCAGCATAGCCAAATAATAGCCCTAGCATAGCCAAATAATAGCCATAATGAGTACCACTATTATGTAGCCATTCAGCCAATTGGTCACTGGAATTAAATGACTCGGAGTGTGTTCGCGAAGATCGGGTTTCCAGCATTACGAGGTTGCACTTGTTCGTTCGAGTCGTGTGTACTTACAAATTATGCTCAAGGATGCCACCGAGATTTAGAGCCGACAACGCACGGTGAACTGTTGCAGAAGGTGTACATTGAAGACACTCAATAACGCAAAGCACCCATACAGTAGGCCGACAGGATAGGCAACTAGCATCTGTTGCTCCGACATGCGCAGCACCGCCACGAAAATGCCGGATGCGGAGAAGGTGCACCATATGATCGAGATCAGAGTCAGGAGGTAACCAACGAAGCCGCTAATGTTATACATCCACAGTGGGCGCAAGAGCACGATCAAGATAGAGAAAGACACGTACTCGAGTGTTACAACCACGCTCACAGCACCCACACCCACCATACGCAATAGACAGTAGCCCAAGACCGACACGACGCGAAAGACGTCAATGCCTTTGTCGGACATGAGGTTGAGAAGGGTGTATATTGACATCGACCCCAGTAATCCGAAACCGTAGATATAGCCAAATTGAGGTTTTCCGGACTGTGAGGGTGTGATCAGCCGATTTCTGACGCGTTCTGGAAGGGAACACGGACCAGGAGGAGAAGCATTCCAAACAAAAAGAAGAAGCGGAGGGGGCCTGCGAGGTCGGTGTCGTCCATGATATGCTCGTCTACTTGTTGGAGTGGATTGAGGACGGTCAAGGACTTGACTTGTATATGCGAAAAGTTGATGCCCAGTGCTGTGGGACTGGTCAGAGAGGGATGTGGATGGAATTGGAGATCTTACCATGTAGCAATGGAGGCTCTCCTTCGAAACCGCCCGTGCCAAATGCCGTCCACCAACCGGCGGGTTGCTGAACGGTGCCGCCGTAGGCCTGGGAAACGCTAGTGGAGGTTATTGGTGCTGAGACGCCCATGTTGCCTTCCAGGCTGGAACGTGAACCAGGGTAGAACTGGCCCTGGTCAGAGCCCGCAGCGTAGAACTGGAGCGGAACATTTTGTTGTGCGTGTGCTTGGGTAGGGTAGTAGGGGTTATGAGAAGAGGATGCGCTGTATGGAGCGTTCTGATCTTGCCACATTGCGGACGTTCGTGGTGGCAAGTCTTTCTCGCTCAACTTTGTTTTCTGCTTGCACCAACAACAGACAGCCGCAGGTATTTGTGACGCAATAGCGAGATTTTATCTACTCGGATCGACGACTTGTAGAACGAATGTATCGAGGAGCATATCAAACGGCATGGGAGACGACTAGATTACTACGAACGGAAGCAGGCATCTTCTCGCGGTTATCGATCTGTACAGCTGACCTCTTCTAGGCGTAAGAGGGAGGCCCGTGCCGCCCATAAGTCCTCTGCGGTCGCCCAGAAGACATTCGGCATAAAGGCAAAGATGCAGAAAAAGTCCAGCTCAAAAAGACCCTCAGAGCGCACGATGAGCGCAACGTCAAGCAGACAGACTCATCCGCCGTTCCAGACGGTGCTCTACCTGCAAATCTCCTCGATCGCGAGGGTCAAAAAGATGCCAAGGCACTTTCGACCGCCATCAAACAAAAACGAAAAGACAAGGCTGCGAAATACTCTGTGCCATTACCCAAGCTGCGGGGAATCGCCGAAGATGAGATGTTCAAGGTCGTCAAGACCGGTAAGAGCAAGAACAAATCGTGGAAGCGGATGGTGACAAAAGCTACATTTGTTGGCGAGGGTTTTACACGAAAGCCCGTCAAGATGGAACAGTTCATCAGACCGATGGCTCTACGGTACAAAAAGGCCAACGTCACACATCGTGAGCGCACATGCTGATGATCAGACATCCCTATAATTCAAACGTTGTTCGATAGCCGACCTGAAAGCGACGTTCCAGTTGCAGATATTGGGTGAAAAACCCCCAATCACCGATGTACACCCAGCTTGGGGTTCTGACCAAGGGGATAGTGATCGAAGTCAACGTATCCGAGCTTGGAATGGTCACGACTGGAGGCAAAGTTGTATTTGGCAAGTACGCCCAGATAACCAACAACCCAGAAAACGACGGTTGTGTTGGAGATCACGCAGATAGCAAACGGTGTGCGGTAGTACAGCCACCACATTACGTAATCATAGCTATTTTGAACCTTCGTAGTGTAGCCTTTACTCTAGTGACTTCTACTACATTCCAATACAGTGACTTCTACTAGAGTTTTCTACAGGTTGTATAAAGCAGTACTTCGTGAGTTTCTAATTCTTCTACTCTTCCTGCCTTACTTATGCCCACCATAGTCGTATAAAAATACATTCGAACATGAGACAGTGTATACTAGTAATCTTGTCGGTGGATGTTTTGCCTACTACAAACCTTGTCCATGTCGACGTCAAACTTGCCCGCGCCCAACTCGCATTCTGGATCGCTAGTGCCAGGTATATCCAAGTCTCGCCATGCAGTTACCCCGCCCGACCGTCAGCAGTTGCAGCTCGAACGGCTCTTCAAGGATCCCGCCAAACCCCCCTACACCCCGCCTCCCCCAAAGGAAAAGACAATATGTGCTGCACGAGAGATGATGAAGAACATGCAGGGTTCGAGTGCTAGTGCAGGAAACGGTGTATTCCACGTGTACAAGGCGAGCAGGAGACGGGAGTACGAGCGGCTCAAGATGATGGATGAGGAATCCAAGAATGTCTGTGCATCAGCGACGTCACTCCTCGCCGTGCTCACAACGTTGTCATATTAATAGAAAATAGAAACGGAAGAGTTTGAGCAACGGCGGAAGGAGGCTGAAGATCTCGCCGAAGTAAAAACTGCAAAGAATCGTGCAAAGAGGCAGAAGAAGAAGGAGTGAGCAGAGGGGAAGCATTTGGATAAAGCGGGCCCCGGCGAGGGACACCCTGGCACGTCTGATGTACCATTGAAGAAATGTAGACTGGTGAATGGGAAGGAACTTGTGTTCAGGAGACCTGGGGAGCAGAGCGAGGAGGAGGATCAGGATGAGGAGGAGGACACTGCTGCTGAGGAACCTGCCCCAGCTCACAGCGACGAGCCTACTCCTGAGGCACCCTGCACGGCATCGGAACAAAAAATTATCATTCACAAGGACGCTTGACTGAACTAGTTCATTCGAAAATCGAATCAAAACTGTGCTATGATATATGTACAGCTATATATGCAGTGTGAAGAATAAATTACAGCGTGTCACCTTTAGATTGCGAATGAACGTGCCGCAGCCGGTCAGCATGGAGTATAGTCGTACCAGAAGAGCTCATGTGTTGAACCCAATGATTCTGCTCACAGGGCGTAACATGATCACAG
>JBBPMR010000903.1:0-13496 GCA_038090415.1 Rossbeevera mucosa | reverse complement strand
AGGGCCTGTTCTCGCGGAATCTGGTTTTCCCACTTCTTCTTTTTAACTGTCGCGATCGCACGCCCGACATAGACGACGGATTCGCGTGACTGCTGAGAGATGCACAAGGGCATTGAGCCGTCAAGGAGTACATGGCTCTCCGACGCCAGAGGGTCGACGGGCGACAGAGAGCCATGTAACAAGAACGCAGCCAGCTGCATCAGAACTTTTACAAAAATCTTATTTGCGCTAAGCGTCGCTTATATGAACTTACCGGTCTTATGGAACACGTCTAAGCGTGCCACACCTCGTGAGCTGAATAAGGTCATTAGCGAATGCCAAACTTTGTCTCGCTCATCTCATTGCCAGCTCATTCACCTTATTCACCTTATTTATCTTATAGCACGTGTAATGGATAGGTACAAAACTAATTACAGTTGATATGCTCACAATGCATATGCTAGCGATGCATATCCATCCTATTGCATCAATTTTCGTCAGGTCCCGAGTTGGGCCCTGTCAAAAAGTGTGAAATTTTGCATATTGCATAATCATTCAATATCAACAAGTACATATGCACTATGATGGAGCTACAATGGCAGGTAAGACCAAGGATGCTGCATCTGATGACTTCAAAATTCCCATATGAGATGACTCTAGCACTTGCTTGTTACGATTCGCTTGTTTCCATTTTCTTTTCCGCTTATTTTCACTACGGACTACAAAGTCTCTGTGTTCAAACCACGCTTAGACCATTTCTTTTCTTCTGTGATGACATAATACCCTTAACCCTCTACTTAGTCATCATTTCCTCCATGACTCATTTTTGCTTCATCATCATGACTCACGCTGACGCATCCGCAGTCACGATGACTCATGCTTATCTGTAATCATTACTAATCCGCAGCATTTCTGACTCATCTTCATTACTGCGGATTACTCATTCCATTCCACCATGTTCTATGGTGTTCCATCAGCTTAGTCATTCTCATTCCCATGTACTATATAAACCTGTCCATACCATCTGTATGCCCTAAGCTAGATCTCCTTTGTACCTCTCTACTCTCGTCAATCTAGCCCTCTTGGTCCTTCCCTTCATTGGGTGAAACTCTCTGCGTGTCTTCGTCCTACACTTGACTGGATGCTAGACTTGTGACACTTCCTTTGATTGTGCCACAGTCGTCTCTACAATCGATAGAACGACCCTCGTGACCGCTATCGCTACGCGGTACCTTTCGACCTTCGTCTACCCTTCGTCTAACAAAGGCTACGCTCGTCCCTACCCAGGCCAAGCGTAACATTGCTAATGTGTTCGGAATTTACTGAATGCCCACTTCTTGTCCAACCAGGATTCCCACATGACAAAAACTTTGGACGAAGTGCTTGATCCTCCTGAAGAGGCCGAGATTCGTGAAATAGAACTTTTCTTGACAGGCGAGAAAGGTGAGGATGAGATTGTGGATGTGGTCCATCACGAGATGGCTGTGGCAAGAGGCGAGGTGATTGAGATCAATTCTGATGAAGAAGATGATACTGGGCCCAAACCACCATGTATTTTGAGGGCTCAGACAATGTTGTTATGCGAGCAACTTGCAGGGGCAGTGTTGGAGTATGGCGAGGCTGAGGATATTTCAGAGTTGTCGAAGCACCTGTGTCGCTTTCATGCATGCCTACGGAGACAGGAGCTGGCTAATGCAAAGCAAATGACTTTGCATAGGTACTTCAGTGTGTAGTTTCGTCGTATTCCAATGATGTGTCATTGTGACAGTGAAGTCACATTTTGTCATGCATCACCGTTGTGCATAGTCATGAGAATGCATTAGGGTTTGGTGGGTCCCGACTCTATGCATTACGAGCATATCAACTGTATTTCGAGAGCTCAGACAATGTTGTTATGCAAGCAACTTGCAGGGGCAGTGTTGGAGTACGGCGAGGCTGAGGATCATCAGGAATTTGTACACTTCCTTTTCTAGCCTTGATCATACTTTTCACACAATTAAGGATAAATAAAGGACGACATCACACAAGTGTAGCAAGCTCGAAACAAGCCCACTCATTTTCTTAAATTTCCTTACTTTCAACTTATTCCGAGCCCACAAGGATAAGATGGCAGAAAAGGCGACACTGGTATTACTACTTCGCCAGTAGATACAAGTAGAACAAGAGTATTAAGTGGGTAATAAAAAGGCTAAACAGGTACGCTTGAAATGCACATCAAAAGCACACACGCAATACAAAAACTGGATGGCATTGGAAGGGGGGATAATCGGACACAACAACAACATTAGAAAGGAGGGCAGGCAAAGGAACATTGGGTCCGACAAGAAAGAGCGATGAAGGCGAGAAGACATGGGATAGAAACACAGATCCTATGAAAAGAATCAGTATTCCTAAGACCCGTAACCTGGTACAAATAAAATAAAATCATACAAAGAAGTGAGCGCGGATTGGCGGTGACCGCTGCATTGGATTCGTCACTGCCTCCAAGTCCCTTGCAAGCATGTGAGGCTGCGAAAATGGTGTGTGCAAAGGTCACTCCCCTCTTGTGGATGGACTCCCTATATGCCAGCATATCCCCATGCCAATTACCCAATGAAAACTAGAAGGGGGCAGAGGTTTCACGTCCAGTTTGCTTGTTGAGCACCTTCGGCAGCTTCACTCTGAGTTTTCCATCCTGGCTGCTTGACATGTCTGCGAGAGTTTGTTCGACATCAATAATACCTTCTGCAATAAATCTAACTGTGTGCTCCAGCTATCAATTGTTCAGTATAAGGCTAAAACATCAATAACATATGTACCGCAACTGATGCCAAGGCGATAATACTCTCACCATCCTTACTGGCCGCCATAGCCCGTGTGTCCAACTCTGGAATGTCTACAAACCCTGCAATATCGCCGAGATGCGGACTTGCAATGAGCTCGAGAAGAAAGCTAGAGCGGTACATTCCCTCCGGAGATGGGTTGTCGGGATCTTCCTGCAGGAAAGCATAGTCAGCCAGTAACTCAGTGGCTACAGTACAGATATCAATGTCATCAGGAAGCTTCGAGAAAAAATCGATGAACATTGCAAGAGCAGTGGAACCAAAGCTGCTTCGCCACTCGCTCAAGCATTGCAGTGTCTTTCATCATCAGTATGTGTTCATGGATAAGCATGGATGACTCACCACGGCAAACACAGAACCTGATGTGTTGACATGATACTTAACTCCAGGGTAGATGGTAGCAAAGATGACTTGCAATGCTGATGCAAGCTCCTCTTCAGGGATGCACCAGATGTTGCACTGTACGCTACACCAGAGTGTGGCTGTGGAGATAAAGGATCGAGACCAGCGGGAGTCAGCAGGCACAGGGAGATCCTTATTGGTATAGTCACAGCGTTTCTTGACAGCATCGACTATATAACCTTCTGCATCGCGCACCTGGTCCTTTGTGTCTTGAACAGAGAGACTTGTAGTGGAGGCTAATTCGGAGGTGACACCAGATTGGGTGGTTGAGGCAGCAATGGAGGTGGTGCCAGATTCTTCTCGCCTGATTGAAGAGCATCCAGTCTTTCCTTCCCATTTGATCTTCTTTTGCGGAGGGCAAGGATCAACATATTCGATGCCAACCGAGGTCTAGAATACACAAACCCATCAGTCAGACTGAGTGAATACTACGTGAACATATGAATATCGTGACTTACAGACAATGTGGAACGATGCTCTTCGCCCCAAAGAGCTTCATCCTCCCTCATAGATATGTCAAAATCGAAGGTTTGGTGTTGTTCATCTGGTTCACTGTCAGAGATGACGCTGAGAATGGATGCCTTGCACTTAATGCCTCCACGGATCTGCGAAGCAGGAGGCATCTTGTAGCCACTCTCCTCAGACGGAGGCATCTAGTAGACACGTCAGTAGTTGTATTTTACGATGAATTGAGCATACCGCAATGGTCTGGGCTTTGCCCTTATGGATCTGTGAAACGGGAGGCATCTCGTAGTCGCTCTCCTCGGACAGAGACATCTAGTAGACATGTCAGTAGTTGTATTTTACGGTAAATCGAGCGTACCGCAATGGTCTGGGCTTTGCCCTTACACATCTGTGAAATAGGAGGCATCTCATAGCCACTCTCCTTGGATGGAGACATCTAGTAAACACATCAGTAGCTGTGTTTTACAGTGAATGGGGCATACCACAATGGCCCAGGCTTTGCCCTTACGGATCTGTGAAACGGGAGACATCTTATAGCTGCTCTTCCCAGATGAAGAGATCTAGTACACATCAGTAGTTGTATTTTACAGTGAATTGAGCATACCGCAATGGTCTGGGCTTTGCCCTTACGGATCTGCGAAACAGGAGGCATCTCGTAGCTGCTCCCCTCAGACGGAGAGATCTAGTAGATATGTCAGTAGCTATATATTACAGTGAACTGAGCATACCACCATGGTCTGGGCTTTGCCCCCACGGATCTGTGAAACGGGAGGCATCTCATCGCCGCTCTCCACAGACGGGGAGATC
Organism: Rossbeevera mucosa; assembly: GCA_038090415.1. NCBI lineage: Eukaryota > Fungi > Basidiomycota > Agaricomycetes > Boletales > Boletaceae > Rossbeevera > Rossbeevera mucosa. Next base: position 9,021 of record JBBPMR010000903.1, on the reverse strand, counting down.
TAGTAGAAATGTCAGTAGCTATACTTTACAGCGAATTGAGCATACCGCGACAGTCTGGGCTTTGCCCCCATGGATCTGTGAAACAGGAGGCATCTCATCGCCAAGCAGTGGATCGCCAGGTACTTACATTAGAAGGGGCATCGTCGCCAGCACCCTTTCCTTCCCTTTCCTTACCCATAGCGTTTTTTGCTTCACGAGACTGAAAACGAGGGTGAAGGCGAGTGGGCTTTGGCTTGTTCGCCCTCCCCTTAGCAACCTTCTCTTCTGCCGCCATTTCCATCATTCCAAGGTGCTCTATACCTGCTCTAGCGGCCTCTTCCTTTGCCGCCTTTGCTTCTTTAAGGCACTGGTCATTGGCTGCTTTTTCTGCCTTGGTGCATCTTTTCTGCATGATTCCTGCTGCAAAAAGAATATCGGCAGGATGTTTATCAGAGTTTCCAGCATGTGTACAACGAGGAGAAACGGTGTTCGCTGAGGCAGGGTCCATAGCGGATGCTGAGGGGCAAGTGTGGACATGGAGAAATTTTACCGGAGTGAGTGAGGTGGTAAGTCCTAAGTGTACCCTGATTTCAAGAATATTACCTAACATTCACTTCAGACTCGCCAGTTGCACGTAAGCTATTCGTTTCCGGTCGCTTGGCCTTCGCAGTTCATTGACATGTCTGTCCCTCTGCCACAAGCCCGACTCTATGATACCCTCCTATACCCATGTGGGCTTCCAGGGTGCAAGCGCTATTTCAAAACAACGGGGGGTCGCACCAAACATCACCGTGCAGCCCATACTGTCCTGCCACTCCATTCCCGTCCACCGACCCCGTCTTTGAATGAGGAGGGCCAGGATACTTTAGAACATGCGACCGGTCACTCAGAGGCATACGAGGATGACTACAACATGGACCTGGATGGCCTGGAAGGGTCTGACGCTGCTCACTCGCACCCAACACCTTCCGTTGATTTAGACCATCAAGATATGTTACCCAACGACAATGTCCAATACTTCAGCCCCGGTGACAAGTTATACCAACATTATCACCCAAAAATGAATGGTATGTGTATTTTTTAGCCTGAGAGTAGAGGCTGATTTCCTTACAGCGCGATGTTGCAATGAAAATGGTGAATTTTTACCCCCGGGCGCTCCTCCTCCCTCCAAGGTCAACGATAATGTGGGCGACTGGTATCCATATGAAAGCCAGCTTCAGTTTGAAACAGCCGAGTTTCTTTTCACACAGTGCCAAATGTCTGCTCCAAAAATTAATTCCCTCCTTGACTTATGGGCAACTACGCTGCTCCCATACAATGCAAGGCCTCCCTTCCGCAATCACAGTCAGATGTACAAAACTATCGACGCGACCAACCTTGGTGACATCAAATGGCAAAGCTTTACAGCCAGGTACACTGGCGAGGTCCCCACTGCCAGCCTGCCACCATGGAAACAGGCAGTCCATGAGATATGGTTTAGGGATCCACGGCAAGTGGTTCACAGAATCATCGGCAATCCCAGCTTCGCAGATGAAGTGGATCTCATTCCATTCAGGGAGTATTCAACTGACAATCAGAGTAGGCAATATAAAGATTTTATGTCCAGTGACTGGGCCTGGGAGCAAGCAGTGAGTGGCTTCTCTTACAATCATCATTACGTTGTTCTAATATGCACAGGACATTATATCTACAGACGAGAATGCAGCCGGCAGTGTGTTCATCCCAATTATATTGGATAGTGACAAAACAACTGTGTCAGTAGGAACGGGGAACAACGAATACTATCCACTATACCTCTCAATTGGAAATGTATGCAATAATGTCAGGCGTGCTCATAGAGATGCTCTGGTCCTCATTGCATTTCTCGCAATACCCAAGAGTGAGTATTTCTTTGATATTCGTTTTCCTTCCTATTTTCTTAACAAGTCTAGCTTTAAGAGAACACTCGTCGGATGGAGAATTCCGCAAGTTTCGGTGACAGTTGTTCCACAATTCTTTGTCTGTGATCCTGAATCCCCTCAAGCCTGCGATGATGACACCCGAGGTCATCAAATTTGGTGATGGCCACTTTCGACGTGTAGTATATGGGCTTGGCCCGTATATTGCTGACTATAAAGAGCAAGTTCTGCTTGCTTGTATTGTATGTGGATGGTGTCCAAGGTACGTTAGCAGCCTTCATCCCTTTAAGTCAGTGCTCAGCACTTCCACCCAAGATGCCAGGTGCCAAGGACTAATTTGGATGAAGATGTGCTGGTTCGTGATCGTGCCTTCATTGAAGCACTCTTTCAAGAGAGCACGTTAACCATTATGTGGGACAAGTACGGTATTGTGGGTGACCTGGTGGTGAGTCCTTGCTATATTTCTTTTCATCATGTGTTTCTGATAGATGATACGCATTTAGCCCTTTACAAATGATTTCCCCCGTGCCGACATCCATCGGTTGATCGCCCCAAATATCCTGCACCAACTTATCAAAGGGTGTTTCAAGGATCACTTAGTAGACTGGGTTACAGCATATATTTATGTGCATCATTCCAAGTGAGAAGCAGATTGTATCATGGATGACATTGATCATAGGTAAACCTTTACACACCAACTCATTCCATGACATCTCATTAACTTGTTGGAATAGAATTGCCATAGTTGTGCCGTTCTCAGGATTGCGCCATTTTCCTCAGGGACAAGGTTTTAAGCAGTGGACTGGTGACGACTCAAAGGCCTTGATGAAGGTATTTAGATCACTATTACTTTCTTATTTTTCTCACTGTACATTAGGTTTACATTGCTGCTATTGAAGGTTATGTCCCAGAAGGGATCGTTCGCACATTTCATGCATTTCTTGAGTTATGCTATCTGGTCCGCCGTCATGTTATCAGCGAGCAGGCTCTGGAAGAAATAGAAGATGTGTTGGATCGGTTCCACACCTATCAAGAGGCATTCAACCTAAGTGACTACCATATTGTCAGGTCCTTCTCACTTCCACATCAACATTCAGCGAAACATTACCCATCCCTCATCTGTCTATTTGGTGCACCAAATGGCCTGTGTTCATCTATCACAGAATGTAAACATATTAAGGCTGTCAAAGAACCCTACCAGTGATTGAAGGCAACCTTTGACAAAGTCTAGGCGCTGCACTCAAACTTAACTAAGGAAAGATGGTTGTTGGCAAAGGGTATCCAATGAGAACAAGACTGGCTTGTTCCGTTGTTGCATTCAAGTATTTATACTACAGTTACATGTGCACAGACCAAGCTGTGTCTGACGAGGCTATACTAATGCTATGTCTAAGGCTATGTTACATGCTACGAAGGTGAGGCTAAGGCTATGTGGAATGGAAGGGAAGCATGCCTTGCTGAGGCTGCGTGTTAAGTCTAGATGGTGATGTCATAGTGACATCATATTACGTAATGCGGTGCTGGATAAGATAAGATAAAGAACTGAGCGCTTGTGTTACATTTGGGCGCTCTGGACTTGTTTGAAAAGAAAGAAAAGAAATAGGCGCGTACAGCGCTAAAGTGAGAAAAGTAACAAGTGACGACTAGCGTTTGCAACATGACCCCCCTTCTAGGGAGGAGATTCCAGATCCTCAGAGTCACTTGGCCATTCAACAGCACATTCCGGCAAGAAAATAGACTTGACTTCAGATTCGACAGAATCATATACTGTCTGAATCGATTTTGAATAATTCATGTCGAACGTGTTGAGTGCCTCTTGTGCATGTGATAGATTATGAGCAGGCTCCCAAGTCCTGTCGTCCTCTCCATATCCTTTCCAATGCACTAGATACTGGAAGCCTCTTCCCCATTTTCGTTGATCTACGATAAAGTCTACTTCGAATTCTGCGGTACCCTCGTCGTCAACAACCACTGGACCTGGGCATTCGATGGGTTGACCCGCAAGAGGTTCTAGGTAGGGTTTGATCCTTGAAACATTAACCGTGTTATATGCACGGCTGCCTTTCGGCAATGCCAAGGTTACAGCATTTTTATTTTTAATGGCCGTTATTCCATAAGGCCCAATCCATTGATTGTTCAACTTGGGACACGTTCTAGACGATCCCATAGAGAGATGTTCGGAGGAGAGCCACACTTGATCACCTATCTTGTAGGGGGGCGCTTCCGACCGATGCAGATCAATTTGTTTTTTGATCTGCTCTCTTGTTTTTTCTAATGCACTTCTAGCACTATCGTGATTCGATTGCATCTAAGATACTAGGTCCGTGGCTGAAGGTGCTTTGGCCAAAACTACTTCAAAACCAAGTCTAGGTTCGAAGGCTTTATTCACTTGGAATGGTGAAAACCCTGTCGCTGAGGACTGAGTGTTGTTATACGTGAACTGGGCTATGGCTAGGAGTTCTGCCCATTTATCTTGCTTTTCTAGGGTGTAGAGCCTTAAGTACTGTTGTAGCTCTCTGTTCACCCTCTCCGTCTGACCATCTGTTTGTGGATGATACGCGGTTGACATTTTCCTTTGGATGTTCAACATTTTACATAGATCTCCCATTACAAATGAGGCGAATTGAGGTCCACGATCCGATACAATCGAATCCGGTAGTCCATGGTGTTTCCATACGTAATCCACATACAACTTGGCAGTTCCATATGCCGTTATTTCTTTGGTTGTAGGGATAAACATCGCTTCTTTTGAAAAACGATCTACCATGACTAGTATCGCGTCAAACCCATGACTAATGGGCAGTCCAGTGACGAAATCGACGCTAACTTCTTTCCAGGGTCCAGCTGGAACTTCTAACGGCATTCCTTTACCGCTAGGCATAGTGTTGCTCGGCTTCATGTGAGCACATAGATCACAATGACGCACATATTCTCCTACGTCATTCCTCAGGTTGGGCCAATCATATGATCGCTTGATCAGCTCCAAAGTCTTTTCCACTCCTTTATGACCAGCGAGGAGATGGTCATGGAATTGTGTGATAACTCGGGTCCTTAGGGACTGCGGTACCCATACTTTGTTGGCGTAATGCCACAACCCATTTTGGAGGGAGGATCCATCGGGTTTATCCATGCCCGAGTGTGCTTCTTTGATTTTATCTAATAAGGGGACTTCTAAAGTTTCCGAAGTTCTCTTCGTACTACTCAGTGTATCTACCCTGTTGATCCTATGTGGTGGAATCATGACCATGTTTTGATTATCGGACTCTATGCCAATAGCGAGTTCTGCTCTTCTGGAGAGTGCATCGGCTTTTTCCATAGAGGTGCCTGGTTTGTTGATTAACCGGTAATCGAATTGGGACAAGTATAATGCCCATTTCACTTGTCTTCGCAAGAGATCCTGGGATTTCATGAAATACTGGAGGTTTTTATGATCCATCCAGATCTCAAACTGATGTCTAGCACCTTCCAGGTAATGTCTCCAGGACTCTAAGGACGTAATGATGGCTAGCATCTCCTTATCCGCTATGGGATAGTTACGTTGTTCAGCGGTCATTTTGTGTGACATGAACGCGACTGGGTGCCATTTCCCATCTTTCAAGGTGGATAACACGCCTCCTACTGCAAAGTCGGATGCATCGCATTCCACGCGATACTCCGATTCGTCATCTGGGTATGCCAGTACCGGTGCTGAAATAAAAGCATCTTTGATCTGATCAAAGGCGTTCTGTTGGCTTTTTCCCCAAGTCCAGGGTTGATTTTTTTTAGTCAGCTCATGCAGTGGTGCTGCCATCGAACTGTATTCTTTAATAAATCTCCTATAATAGTTGGCCAGCCCTAGGAAACTTCTGACTCCTTTCACATTGACCGGGGGTTGCCACTCTGTAACGCCCTGGACTTTCTTCATGTCCATCGATACCCCTTTGGGTGATACCATCATCCCTAACATCTCTATGGATGTTTGTTCGAAAAAGCACTTTTCCAGCTTTACGAATAAATCATGCTTTCATAGGCATGCCAGCACTTCCCGAACTATTTTTCTGTGTTCCCACACATCTCCAGTGTTCGTAAAGATCATGAGATCATCGATGTATACGATGACTACATCAGGCATATCGGTGAAGATCTCATTCATCATCTGTTGAAATGTGGGAGGCAAATTACACTGCCCGAAGAACATTACTAAGGGTTTGAATGCGTCTCTATGGCAAACGAACACTCCCTTCCACTCGTCTCCCTCCTTGATCCGGACGTTGTTATATCCCCATCTCAGATCCATTTTCGTAAATAATTTAGCCCCTTTTAGCTTGTCTATAAGCTGGGAAATTAGAGGCAAGGGATAATTGTTTTTGACAGTTCCCTCATTAAGGTAGCAATAGTCCATCACCATCCTCTTCTTTCCATCTTTCTTGGGGATAAAGAACACCGGCGAAGTTTGTGGTGACTTCGAGGGACAAATGTATCCCTTGCTCATTTGTTCATCTATAAATGCCGAAACCTCCTCTTGCTCCTGAACAGAGGTGGGAATGATCCTACCCTTCTTTGGCACGAAGTCGGGTTTAAGATCGATTGCGTGATCCCAAGATTTGTGCTCTGGCATTCTTTCGCTTGCCTTCTTCGAGAAGACATCGAGATAGTCGTGGCACCATTCAGGCACCAACTTAAAAGCCTCTTCGGGCTCCAGGGGTCTTTCCGCCAGATTGATCTCATCTGGTTTCATGATTTTCTGGATAAGGTATCCGTTTTCTGATTCATTATTCCAATGTGCCTGTAGTACTTGGCACTCTTTAGGGCATTGATTGAGCGTAACCTTGCCGTGTTCCCAATCGATCATGGGGTTGTGGTGGACCAACCAGTTGTGTCCTAGAATCATCTGATTCTTTCCTAAGTTTGTCATGTCTACCACCATCCTTTCCATGTGGTCTTTGTACCTGACAGTGATGTCTGTTTCATAGCGAATACTGCCTGCAGCATTTTTCGATCCATCTACATTGTAGATGAGGATGTCTCAGCTCTTTCTCCTGAGCTGGATTTTGTTTTGATTGGCCCATTTCAGGTCCATGAATGTGCCATTGGCTCCACTGTCCAAGAGGGCGACCGCTTCTCTCTTTTTGTCTTTTTGTTTTATTTCTATTTTTAGTGTGAGTTCTTTGTCAGGGTTGATAGTCCTGACTCGACGATCCTCTGGGCTAGGATCCTCGCTTTTTTCGGTACACACGGAATTAAGCACCACTTCCCGGTGGTCACGCTCTTCTGAGAACGCCGTGTCGGTTAATGATTTGGATGGGCTACCATAACGCGAATCTACTAGTGTGTTCCAATCTACAAAATTGTCCGGAATGTATGTACTATCTACAGCCATTCTAGCTAGCTGTCGCATATCGTAAATGGGTTCTTTATTTTGTTGTTTTTCATCTATCATAATGTTACGTATTATCGGTGTTTCATCTACTACTACAAAATCAGAAAGAGGCACATCAGAAGAAACGAAAGAAACTGAGGAAGGAAATGAGCTAGCACTATCTTGGTGTCGAGCCCTCAAATCTGAAGCGAAAGAACTATTTACTCCTAACTTACTATTTTTTCTTGTTTTCATAGATAAACTACTGCCCAGTGAGTTTACCTTTAATCTTTTCCCTGGTCCATTGCGGCTTTTACGATACACGCTATCTGAGCGTCGAGATCCTCTTCCTTCTCCTTTCCTTTGTTTGTTTCTGCGGTTGTCTCCGCAGCGTTGATCCTTTTGGCACACTTGGCGTGGTGCCCTCCATTGACAAACTTGCATTTGTCACATTGATTCTTTTTGGGAGATCGACACTCCCTGACTTGGTGGCCCTTCTTCCCACAGTTATAACAACCAGCTGGACCTTTGCCAGTGTCGGTGGTGACGCTATCTATATCCATTGCGTTGGTGTCCCTTTCCCTTTTGGAGCTATAGGGAGTTGGAACTTTACTTCAAGTCTCGAGGGACTCTATTGACTTAGCATATTGCTGAATCACCATTACATACGCCGGTACCGTCTCCTGCCGGGCTTTGTCGAGAAAAATGGGCTTCATTACTTCGGCCCGAATTTGTTGTTCTAGGAGGGCGATCCCCATCACGTCTCCACACATTGCTTGATCGTAATTGGTGATCCACCTGGTGAGGAAGGTTTGGGTACGTTCCTTGTACCCTTGCTTCATCGACATTAACCTTCACACGGCTAAGTCTTTTTCGTTTCCCATGGTGAAACGCTGTCTGAGAGTTCGCTCCACCACATCCATTGTGGGCCAGTCCTTTTCTGTATAGTTTTTTGTTTTCTTGAGCTTGTTTTGAGCCCAAGCCCCTGCTCCATCCTCATCTTTTTCCTTTGTTGATCCTATTCGGACCAACACAGTGTATGTTTGATGTTCGTCTTTCGGGTATGCTTCCCGATTCATTTTGAGGTAAACCTCCATCTTTGTCCACCATTCTTCAAACCAATTATAGGCACCATTAAAGTTGCCCGGGTCTGGAACGATGGTGACCTTTTTATTAACTGTGGTCGAAACAGTCCCTTTAGCGACGTCCTCACTGGCCTCCTCTGCTTTCATCCTCGCGACATCGGCAGAGTCTTCGGCTCTTCCGAGTCGGTCCTTCAGCGTGTGATTTTCCGCCACAACCTCGTTTACTTTGGCGTTGAGCTGCTGAATAAGTTGCAGCAATTCTTCCATCGAGGCCATCGAGATCTATGATTTCTTGTGGGGGTAATGCGGGGTGTTCGATTACAAATTCGGCTACTGCTTCGTAACCATGTCTTTCGTATGTTTTGGTGACTGGGGGTGCTTGTCCGATCAATGATTTCCTAAAAGTTTCTCGGAGCCAATAAGGCCAATGATCGAGATCTGTTACGTTTGCAAGGGGTACTGGTTCGAATATTTCTACTGGTTCCCAAGTGGTTTTGGGTAAAATGTATTCTGGTTCGGTGCTAAAATTACTACACATGAACTCTACTATATCTCCTTCGAAATCCAGTGTTGCTTCCTTAATTCGGTGATACTCATGAAGAGACCAACGACGAATTCTTCACTTGGGTGATACTCACACAGAGACCAACCACCAAATGGGTATTCCTAAAAATATACTTCTATGCATAGAGTCGAGAGAGTCGGAGGAACCGGAATGCCT